>OX438785.1:5204823-5412592 GCA_949316455.1 Acleris holmiana
GGTAGGAAAAAGTTTTACGGTTCAATTTACTCGAGTAGCAGGGCCAAAATATGTGGATTCTATATGTATAAGTATTCAATTACATCATGAAAAGTAAAATACAAATAAAATGTTACTAAGCGAGTCAATATATAGTCTTATCGCTAAGTAGCGATCTCTTTCAGACAACCTTACGAAGAAAAGAAGTTAAAAAGAAACTGAAATAAATTAGTTAGCGGTGCAAACTAAAATAACAAATGAAATTAAAGAAAAGCCCAAAAATCCAAACGACACAATCATACGTATTATATATACAAATACATGTATACGTGTATAATCTTAAACAAATCAATACAAAATATACATAAATAAATAAATAGCTAGAGTATTTTTTATAAAATTGTGATTGAGATTATGAATTATGATACTTACGCATAATATAAAGCGAAAAGGAAGTAAGCTCGCCAAGGGAGAGGAGACAACAGGTGCGCTTTCAAAAGATTTGTAGCATTTTTGTTCTATTTTTACGAAATTAAAACAGGCTCTTCTTTTTTTGTCGCGGCCATAAATTTAGTTCGTTTAATACAGACTATGGTTATGAAGTTGCCGAACTATTATTTGAAATAGTAAAATTACTGTTATAGATATAGTGTTGAGACTCCAACTATATTTCGTTAGTTTTCTGTATTAGAAAATATATAAAAGTTTTAAAAAAGGCAATAAAAATAAATAATAATAAATAAATTAAAGCACTTTCATGCCACACCCAATATGCTGTAATTACTGTTAATTCAACTCACTATTATAACTCGTATGCTGTCAACTCCAATTCAGCCCTCTACATAACTCATCCATCAATCACGCACTTTCCGGCCTCTACAACAGTGTATATTTCCAGGCTTGAACCTCCGGTTATCCACGGACACGCCGGAAGAGCCCGAAGGGGAGGCGGAGGCTCCCGAGCGGCCGCGAGCGCACGAGCAGGCGGGCGGCGACAGCGCGCTCAAGCTGCAGCACGCCGTGTACACGCTCACGTGCATCGTGTGGCAACAGCTTACTACTATACACAGGTGGGATTTACACAATTTAAGAGGCCACTTATGCTGCCACGCCCACACAATAATAAAAAGGGATGGCTTTATATGCTTAGGCGCTTATAAATAATAGTAAATGCAGATTCTATTAGTAGACCGTGCCTTACTCCCCATGGTGTATAAACGACTATTACACATTAAAACTTGAACATTTCTTTCAGCCTGGAAGCTCAAGTAATGGCGTGGCGAGCAGCCCCGGGCACGACCGCGCGCGGACACGAGACGCAGCTAGAGGAGCTGAGACACCTGCAGGCTCGGCTCACGGCCGAGCGCGCCGCCTGGGAGGGCAGCCGCGCGCGGGACCGCGCCGCCATCGCCGACGGTAAGAGCGGGACGCGAGACACGGGGCGGGCGGGAGGAGCTGAGACACCTGCAGGCTCGGCTCACGGCCGAGCGCGCCGCCTGGGAGCGAGACACAAGGGAAACAGCAAGCACATGCGATATCTATACGTGTTTTGTTAGGAAGAGTGCTTCTGTTGTTAGTTATTATAAGTTAGATTGTATCAAAATAACACCACTATGACAAAAAAGTATTATATAAATCCCATACTATGATTAGTCATTTACTTGTTTTTAGCATTACGACTAGCATCAGAAAACCAGTTTGAACATTATACTATCCGTAAAATCAAGTGGCGAGTAAGGTCATACATAAATCATCGGAGTCATGTTATCTCTTTCGCACCTGCACTGCCTTATGGAGCAGACCATGCAACAATAGTGACGTTTATTGCCTGACTTCTAGGTACACTTAGGTGTACGGATAGTATATTTATTTATTTATTTATTAGGCACAATTATAAATTACAAACTTAACTCGGAATTTACATAAATATTTCGTAGAATTCATTTACTAGTTCGTAACTCGATTACAACTATGTACGACTTTTTCATTCAGACCTACATTATATAAAGCCTAAATTAAATAATACATGGTCTAATTTGACTACCTCAAAATAGTTCCAAAGAGGGTGGCAATACTGCTGCTAAAAATGTCGACTTGTGGATTATTTATCAATAGGTCGTTGTAAGTAATGGGGCTATTATAAATACAACATTATTGGTGGCTAAGGGAACTGAGAATAGCTTTGTGTGCGACTGGGCCTATTTACTGCTCGTATAGAAAAAAAATAGGTGTGTATTATCGGATGGCTACTGATGTGGTGCACCCCGCAGAGAAGCGGCAGCTGCAGGCGGCGCGCGAGGAGCTGGCGGAGCGGCAGCGCGACGTGGAGCAGCAGCGCGAGCGCCTCTACCGCCGCCTGGAGCGCCTGCAGCAGCACGGTACCCGCCCTCCTGGCTATTGCCCACCGCTGCCTCACAATACACTATACGTTTTTACATTCACTAACTTCATGTTATACACGGAACACGGCTAATGAACAATCCAAAGGGGTCATTAATCATGTCTTTTATGCGGGTAATTTCGAGTAATACATGTTTTATAGTGACGAAATAGTGTCACCAAAATCACTTTAGTTTGTGAAAATAGTAGAATAAAATTAGTACAAATATAAAGTGTAAGTCCCGTGTAAGTGCACGTTACAGGAGATATTGTTTGTTTTTAGGAACCATGTCATTGATTTTAATACAATATTTTTAAAATCTGCATAATAGATAAAAAAAAATAACTCTGTCTGAATCAATACTACCCGGTTTGATTTCTGTTCTTGTATGAGGATTCGAAAATCTATAAATGCAGTTTTTCTTTATTTCAAAATCGACATGGATCGTGGAAATATTCCTGTCTATTTCGGATTTTCCCAAACTGACGAATTAAAATGTATCAGCCTGTACCTACACACGATTGACTTCATTTCTAACTCGATTTTCGTCTAACAAGAAAATTCTTTTTTTTTATATAATTTCAATTAGGGCCCGTTTTGGATTTTTTTGTTACCATATAACCTAGAACACATCACTAATTTTCACTACATTAGTGATGCATCAGTCGTCTTGGCTTGTAATTTATTCTATTCCTACACTATTAACTGCACTGTATAGCACAAAGGGTTGAACGAAACTAGTATCTCTTATAGTGTGAACGTTAACAAACAACGAGATCCGTATGGCTTTAATTACACTGGTCTACCCGCCTGATACGGCCGTCCACCTGTCTGATAAGCGAATCGCATCAGTCCAATGATGAATGAGTTACAAATATAAATTAAAAATACAACAAAACTGTGAGAGACAGCATTCGACTCGCTAGCGACTGCAGTCACTGTAACTCATGGTAAGGGCTAACTTACTAGTAAATTACGTTTGAAAATAGACAAACTACAATGTGTTCAAATGTTTCACTAATTAATGATGGACAGATACGGAAAACACGAGAGTAAGAGAGATAGCTACCTTGGATTCGTTTGGCGTAAACAGAGCGAGAATGGCTAATTGGGTCTTTTATGAATCTTCGAGTTGGGCGCGGCAGTAACAAACATAATATCTACTTCTCTTTATCAATGCATCCGTCTCAAAGGGGTCCGGCCGACTTACTCGTAGTTCGTGTTCCAACTAGTCCTTGTCTTACAAGGCGGTCGCATTAATCTCAAACAGATATCTTATATGATATGATAGCAAATAATACACTTCTTCTTCTTCTTTCTTGCACAATCAGGCTTCTTACCCTACAGAAACACACACAGAACAGTTACAGTTACAGAATTATCAACAAGTATTTTTAAGTTGTTGGTATTTCTGTAGCTCTGCCTATCCCACTCTGGGAATGAAGGCGTGATGTTATGTGTGATAGGAAACGTTTGATTACTGTGACAGAACCCGGCTGACAGATTTCATATTCACACTAATCTAATTCATGTTCAAAACGTTATTCAATCAATTGGCTGTGGCCCACATGTGTGTGAATTTACTAGCGCTTCGGACAATACCATCATTGCGGAGAAGAAGCGCCGCAACAAACTTCAGCAGGAAATATTTTCAATCATAAAAGTAAGAAACACTCAATGCTTATAAAGTAATAAATAATCTAATAAGGTTATTATATCTGCTGCAGCAAATAACCCGACTATTGTTTGGTGAATCAGTGAAGCATTCCATTTTTATTTCATCATTTCAATATGTACCTTATAGCTTATTCATAGCATTATATAGCTTAGCCCGCCATAACAGGGAAACCTAGTGCGGGGACTATAGCAATGCTTTTGTTTATAACATTGTTTTTTTTTACTATTGCTTTTTCGTGTCTTTACACATGTTCACTAAGACCACGATTATAGCTGTGGGGCATACGACATCGTATTGGTAGGAAAAGTTCGTATTTATCTTGCTTTATTTACCATATACCAAACGGTGATTGGACTAATGCAATTATGCCATTTGTCTATATCTATACTAATATTATGAAGAGGAAAGACTTGTATGTGTTTTTTTTTATGGCATTGAGAAGGCACACAGGCCACCTGATGGTAAGTGGAAACTGTGATCCATAGACATTCGGATTCACAAGACTGCATTCCTAAGACTGCAAACCCTGAGGACTAAGATGGAATGCCTCTATGCTAGTTATTTCACCGGCTGTCTTATCCCCAAACCGGAACACAACATGCGAACACTGTTGTGTATGTATGTAACGCCCGATTCCAAAGTTTATTTCACCATTTGAATGCTACATTATTACAGATTAACATAGGCTTTGTTTTATTTGGGGGCAACAACAAGTATCTTATAATCTTGATTTTTCAATTTCGTTCACTCCTTTGCAAAACACCTGTTTGTCTGTAAATACTCTTGTGTAATGTACCTGTGGTGTCGGTCGGTGGCAGGCGGCTCGCAGGAGGAGATCGCGAGCGTGGGGGCGCTCTCGCCCGACTCTAGCGTGAGCGACACGACGCGGCGGAAAGAGCCCAAGTGGAGAAGTAAGTCATCACTACACAGCATAAAACAAACTCGCTTCCCGCTCTATGTCCCTATGTATGCTTAGATCTTTTAAACTACGCAACGGATTTTGATGCGGCTTTTTTAATAAATAGAGTGTTTCACGAGGAAGGTTTATATGTATAATTTAACCAAGAGCGAAGCAAGGGCGGGTTGCTAGTTAAATAAATATCACGAGACAATGTTACACAAATTTACCTAGTCCCAAACTATGCTCTTGGCTTGTGCTATGGGTACTAGACAACGATAAACTTACTTATGTAGAAATAAATACTTAAATACATTGAAAACATACAAGACTCAGGAAAATATTCATGCTCATCACACAAATTCTACCCTTACCGGGATTTGAACCTGAGCTGGCTAGCTTCGATGGCAGGGTCACTACCAACTAGGGTTTAGTGACTTTAATCTACGAGTAAAATTGAGACATTTGTTAATTTTAGGGGTTACTCTCAAAATTCCCTTTTCGCCAAAGGACCATTTCAGCTAGATGACATAAGAGTAAAATACACAGTCAGCAAAGAGTCAATTCAGCTGAATGACATGAAAGTAGAATACTCAGTCAGCAAAGTGTCAATTTAGCAGGACGTCACAGAATTGATTTGAACAGGTAGCCAAACGTTTGGAAATATAAATAGTCCGTGTGATTAGAATACCTAATTAACCGAAAGTAAAATTAGTTGATTGACATGAACATAGAAGGAGTTATTAGCAAAACGTCTGGAAATTAAAATAGTCCGTATAATTAGAATATTTAATTCGTCGAAAGCACAATTAGTTGACTGTCATGACCACAGAACGAGTGCCAGGGATTTAAATAATAGATAATAATTGGATTATGTGGAAAGGAGTTTGAAATTATCAGGTGTCATATCAACACTTGCCATTTAAAGATCCAGACGTTTTGCGAACGGGCTATTTGGCGTTCATGTCTATTTAGTAATTAAGATGTTTTGAGATACAAACGTTTCGCTACCGGGCCATTCAGCTTTTATGTCTATTAAGTAATAAAGACATTTCTAAGATAAAGACCTTTCGCTACTAGTGTATTTATAATTGTAACATTCTAAGATCCAGACGTTTTGCTAAAGATACATTTCGCGTTCATGTCTATATTGCAACAAAGTCATTACACAATCCAGACGTATGAGCTATATTGTCAACTGGCGAAAAGGGAATTTCGAGAGTAACCCAATTTTAGGAATGATACATATTGATATTCGGGTATTATGAGCCTATGGCAATTTGAAATTTAGTTAAATTAGTAAATTAGATATTATAAAAATTAGGTGAAATAAGCCCTACTCATCTAGTTTCATCCATATTCGTTTGTACACCGTATCTAGGGACACACTGTAAAATTTGTAATCACGTTCTCGAAAACGGCACTAACGATTTAAATGATTATTGCGGAATAGCACCCAAAAATAGATCTGTCGTCGTCTTCGGGAAAATTAGGATTGACATTATATAGACGATACTATCAAATTCTGATTGAATAGTATCGTCTACATAGACCCGAGTAGGGGTCGGTCGCCCAGGGGGGTTATCATGAGCTAGCTTTGCAGTTAATTTTACGGTCAGCGTAAAGGACAGAGCTATGGCGGTTATATAGCTCTGTCCTTTTCTCTGAGCATAAACAGAACTGCAAAGCTAGCTCATGATAACCCCCCAGGTAGTTATAATTAATGGGCGGACGACGGATGCAAATTACGTCAAAATCATGTCAAACGATATAATTAATATGGATAATGATTACAAAAATCTGCATTTATTTTTTAATTTATTTAGAAACAAAGAGTCTTACAACATTTATATTATTACTAAGTTTACGCTTTGATCTTTCACAAAACAGACCTATAGTTACCTATATTTGACTAAGCTATAGAAAAGTAAATGCAGTTATTTACAAATTATGATTTGAAACCTACAGCTGTATAAAAATTATATAAAGTAAACACGTATACCTACAATATTACATTTTAAACATAAAAAGCAGTGATAGTTATCAAAGACCTAACCTACCGGAGTAAACGTTTTACATAATCCCTAAATAATACAAACGATTTGCCAAACAAATCCACATCCATACACTTTCATTATATTAGTTTGCATACACGTCTAATAATAATAAATAATGATGAGCATGTCTTAAATTTTGTGACGCTGAACAACGCTTTTACGCGGCACTCGAAAAAAAAAAACGAAATTTAATAAGTCTTATCCATGTTATGCTTCTGTCACTATATTGCATCCATCATCCGCGTCCGTCCTTTAGTTATACTAGTTGTAATGATGAGAGGTGCGTGTGCAGGCAGCCGCGGGTCGACGGGCTCGGAGGGCGCGGGCGGCGCGCGCGGCGCCGGCCTGCCGCCGCCGCAGCTGCTGTCCGCGCAGAACGAGAGCCGCGCCACCGCCGTCATCTCCGTGAGTCACCACCACCACCACCACATTATACTACTTTACTATTATTTCGGGTTTAAGAATATTTATTTCTCAATAAGAAGCTTAAATTACTTAATGTAATAAGTAGGTAGGTAGCATATTAACAGTGCCTCGCCTCGCCCAGCAACTCGTCCTTTTGGCGTTAGCGGGTAGATGCGCGCTATCTCAATTATTTCAGAGACATTTCGAATTATTTTTAATTAATTTAATTTAAAAAATCGGTAGAATCCGGCATTCAAGTTTGAAAACTAAACGAAGGCCTTAACATTATCTGTGAAAGACTGTATTGAAAAAAGTTGATAATTTCTATTAGCGAGTCGAGCGCCATAAATTTTTTGATTTTTGTTTTCTTTAATAGTTTATTAGTCATTAAAAGCCCTCCGCCTTCGGGCTTCTAATATTCTCGTTAAGCTTCGCTTTATGCACAATGTACTATTTTATTTGGTCCATCATTTAGTAATGCTGGTGAGAGCATGCAATCCCGCACAGTGTGACATAATATTACAATCAGCCTTATTAGGTATAATTCTTAGAATGGTAATGGGACTGTTCCGCACCCGGCGCACCAGCGATGTCGTGAGAAGCGACTAAGGGAATAAGGGCTTGTAGTACTGTTAGGTGATGGGCTTGCAACCTGTCACTAATATACTAGTAAACATCTTAACCTAATAGTGCAAAATGTGATAACAGAATTATCAAAAAGTTTTTTTGACTTGTTGGTAATTCTAAGCTCTGCCTACCCCACTCTGGGGATGAAGGCGTGATGTTATAGAAAGAAAGAAAAATATTTATTCAGCACACACATAGCAAAAAAATAAACATCAAAAAAAGCTAGTACAAAAATAGTTATTTCACCAATTTATTGTGGATTTGTAGGTATAATTAGCCAGCAATGTGTGTGGATGAAAAGCATCTGACTCAGCTTGTGCTGCGACTGCGGAGCAATCACAACGCTGTTATTCTGTCAGAACCTAGGAATCTGCGAGTGCGCTAGAACAATTGAGTTATGTATGTTTCCTTTGAAAACCTTTCCAACAACAGATAGAGAAGCAGAAGTCTTAAGGGGGCACCGAGCTTTTTGCGCTCATTAACTTTAGGTATTTTATGCACTCTGTGTATGTGTGCGTATAGCACACCAGCAAGGAGCGAGCCGGAGCCATGCGCCGGCCGCGCGCCGCGCCTGACGAGCCGTGCGCCGATCCACTAGGCGCGGAGGTTGCTACCAATGTTTACAAAATAAAAAAAACATAATCGATTCCGAATACTTTTATTAAAATATTGACTATAAGAAGTTAAAAACTTTTTTCAGTCTACATTTTTTTTTAAATTTGTTGTTTACTGTCGGTAGGTAAGGTAGGATTGAATTACTTGTATGAGGTACAGTCACATCACGAGATTGTTGAGCCACTCTAGAACCCACTCACAGATAGATAGATAATTTTTAATTAATGTCGTTTGTACATCTAAGGTGTATTTAGCTAGTGTTAAGTTATTTATAATATTTATTGGGCAAATTGTTCGGCTAAAGAGAATAAATCATAAGTAAAAGCCGTAGGTACATCTTCCAATCGGCCATCTTCCCTCTCCGAAGGTTACCGGGAGAACCCTTTCATAGAAAGTTGACGGTAAATTTTGACGTAAATAATTTCTTTTGCGTGACTTGACGCTGTCATTAGAACAGAGTTCTATGGTGGCTCAACAACCCCGTGATTTAATGTGGCTGTATATTGAAATGTAATAAAACCTAATTACCTTTATTGACAATATTCTAAGCACAAAATAAAGTGAACTCAATACCTAATGTAAAGTAATAAGAACGGCTGAGTAGGGCAAAAATCCCAGTCATGGACCCTTTCTTCAAGATATTATTTTTAACTGACTTCAAAGAAAAGGAAGTTCTCAGTTTGACCTGTATGTATGTATGTATGTTTGTCCGCGATTATCTCACGTTTGGCTGAACCGTTTTTAATGCGGTTTTCAGAAAAGTATTTGTTTCACATAGGAGAAGGTTTTGGTATTTTAACCGTCTTTAAAAAAAAAGGATCTTAGTTTGTACGAATGTTTATCCATGATTATTTCCGCAAAAACTTCAATGTCTGATTCTGATCACTATAAAGTATAAAATTAAATTGATGTTTTAAAAAACTAAAAACTTAAAGCTGCTGTATCAATCACATATTTGGAAGTTCCTACTTAATGTTTGTATGTATATAATGTAATGAATAATGTACGCAGGTATCTTTAGAAAAAAATATTAGGACATAAGAAACAACAATAATCAATATCGGATTTTACTTCACGGCATTATTTTGTCTGTGTGAGTAAGCAATGTCATTGTCTATTTCTCCATCCACTGAAAGACAAGAAATTTGGTCCATTGGCATCCTGTAATAAAACAGAACGTTTTGATTTAACTATAATTTATTTATTAACAGAATTAGTTTTTGGATGAAATTTTGTAATCCTCATTCTATAAAAATAATTCGTATTTGGGACTTACAATTCCATTGTGTGGTAAATTTTATAATCGATGTCAACCAATTCATTTACTCTGTAAATTGAAAAAATATAAAGATAATGTGAAAATTCATACTAAATTTATTAAAATGTTTTCCTATACACCTCTTACTATTTTTACGCATACCTCACCGGTTCATTAGGTACCTAACTCTTCGCTTTGTAGCGAAGTGCCAACAACTGGAACATTAACCCTATAAATAAAAAAATATGAATAATTTTGCAATTTTACTCATTTGTTGAAATATAGTTGTTAGGTACTGAGTATACTTACGGAGTATTCTCTTTGTATTCAGATTTCTGGAGATGTCTTGCTCTAGAAATATTGAAACCATCCCAAGAAGTAACAATATTATATAATTAATTATAGTAAAAAAAACCTCGGGTCGTTCTAAGAAGCTTGTTTTGCCTGTAAATGTGTTTTTTTAGCTAAACTATTTTTATATCTTGGTAAATATTCACCATAGAAGTGTACTTTTTATATACCTACCTACTAATTGAACGAACTTCGCGTGTTGTTTAAAATTACTTGTGTAAATAAACCAATTTTGGCCCAAAACATCAAGACTACAACTAAACGATTACAAAGTCTTAGTAATACAAATCGATACATCTCGAAAATCAGTCTATGTTGCTACCGATTTATTTTCTCCTCCCTTAGCGTGGCATTTTGACAACTGTCAAATCAGGTTTCTTAGAACTACTCCACTATCAGTAGGTTTACGATTTTAACTAACTTCATTTCTTCACGCAAGCGTTTAGCATTCTGCTTTTGCCAACCCCTTCTCTTCCTTTCTTGGTTGTGTTTGTTCCCCATTTAAAATAAAGTGAATAATCACAAAAATCGCGATAAACGCAACCAAACAACTTGCGACACAACCTCCACCTCCGACGGCCGAAGCCTGACTAATGCGGACATGGGGGAAACGTGACGGCTCTGGCTAAAATGGACGAAACGCGTGCGAATTTAGGTATTTCCTTCATATTAGTAAAATAAAAACACATTTTCAAATCTAAAGTATAGAATATATAGAAGACGTGTAGTTTTGTTGTTAATCCAAAACTGATGATCTTCCGTGAAGTAATTACGCCGTACTAAGTGTTTATTTTGTTATGTAGAGGTATCTTTGGATGTTTTTTCTATCGAGGGAAGTACAAGTAATCGTGTTTCTAAAGTATATGATATATAGAGTGATTCCTTAAATATCTTGCATATGAATTGCATAACTAAAGCTTCAGTAAAAACAATACAGCAGGCGATCAAACGAACGCATTTTTTTCGTAATTACGTATCGTTGCCTCGGCGCACTCTTAACTGAACGTTGGTTGTTAATCAAAATATTTCAATTTAAAAGTTATTCTTATTCAAAATAATAAATACCTCTTTCCACAACACTTAATAGGCAGCTCATCTTACACTTGCGGGATCCCGCAAATCCCGAGATGTCGCGGGATTGATATCATCAACCCCGCAAATACCGAGATCACAAATATTATGCGGGATTGGATGCCCTATTGTGCATCACTTCACGTCGGATAGGGAGCTAATAGAGGAAAAAAAACAAACAAATTCTGCGCCACCCCTTTGAGATTGTACATAGCAACCGAACTGCCATACATCGCGTTGTTATCAGTTCGGTTTCTCTCCTCCCCCTTCTCGCCCCGCCCGCAACTCACAATCGCCCTGTGTTTTATTTTAATTTCCAAATGGTAAGTTTTATTACACTTTGGTATCTATGTTTGTTGTAAAAAGTGATTGGATATTCGCTAATTTACCTGTAGTTCGCGTGAGGCCGTAATGTTGAGTGGTTATTACCGGGTATTTTTTAATTCAATACCCCATTTTTAATATTAGTGGTTTGTAACATCTCTGTAATATCCGATCTCTATTTATAACGGAATTCCACCTTGGGGTGACCAACGATTAAGGTACGTATAACTTCAGATTGATGCAACTGTTCAATTTAATGTCGAATGGTGGTGCGCGACTTAATAGATTGTAAACTCTATAACACTATTAAATATCAATACGGTTCTACATTGTCTACCATAATTATTTTTATCCTAATGTTTTCTAGGACATAAGTATCACAAGGGTTTACCCTTGAAACGTCGACACTCGGGTACCCTTCATCTGGCATAACTTTTTTTGCCATAATCATCACTTGGCATAATCATCATTTGGCATTATTTAAAATAGCATTGCATAGAGCCCATTAGGTTAGGCTAGGTTTATTTTATAACAATCCTGAAAAGTATACGGTTTCTGAAAAAAAAGACTGTATGCCAAATGATGATTATGCCAAGTGATGATTATGCCAAAAAAAGTTATGCCAGATAAATGTAAACCGTCGTCACTCATTTTATCGAATGGTTTACTTTGCCGAATTTTCATTTCATCGACAGGCATTTCCACGTGCAGAAGTTGTAATTTTTTCGTGGTCTCAGGTTTAACCTAACCTAACCTAACCTACGTAACATAAGCTTATAATATAACCTAAAAACAATAAGGTTTCAGCAGAAAGTAGCTTTCGACACGAAAACACGATTTCGGTGAAATGAGTTTCGATGTTTCAAGAGGATCAGACGGAGATCGGACTTGTGACAAGGTGTCACAAGTCATAACGTGTTTGTTGTAAGGAACTGTTACTGGTGTTTTTGAATGTAAATTTATAAATCAAACCTTAACTTACCTAGCCTGATTTAACAACACGTTGGCCTAGTTGGTAGTGATCCTGCCTTCGAGGCTAGCGATACCGGTTTCAAATCCCGTTAAGGGCAGGTATTTGTGTGATAAATACGAGTATTTGTTCCTGAGTCTTGGATGTTTTCTATGTATAATCATAATAAAACCCTAGAGCCTTGATATTTATTTATATTAAAAAAGTATGACTTTCAATAATTATGTAAGCAAAGACATGCCCAAAGAAAATTATGAGAAACGGGCTCCCAAACAACATGCCTCATAACCTCAATACTTCGTCTTTTCAGCAAATGCACATCAAACAGCAGTTACCTCTGAAGCTAGCGAGCGGGAAGTCGCAGCAGCCGCCGCCCGGCTACCACCGGCTCCACGAGTCGCCTAGCGAGGTGAGATACCGTATTTCTATTTGCTTAGAGGTTCTATTGATCTGGCTAACTGTTTTAGAGTGGCAGAGTTAAAGTTGTGCAGATTAGTGTAGGCCTTTTACTAGCCCCTATTTCACATAGCCAGTGGAACCAATTTGGATTTTGTTCCCTTATTTTAAATCTCTGCCCTGCTAAAACAAATCGTAGCATCTCAGACAAAACTCCTATAGCAAATGCAACCTTATGACTAACGGTATAGGATTGAATCTGCTTTTGCTATGAGGGCAGATCTGTTAAACTTAATTTATAAACGTCAATCTCTGGTGTTGTTGGTCCCATGTGGTTGATGGGTTAGAATAGTGCCACTCCATGTCTTCCCGTGGATTTCGTAACAGGCGACCAAGGGAATAAGGGCTTGTAGTACTTATAGGCGATGGGCTTGCAACCTGTCACTAATACACTGGTAAACTTCTTGGCCTGATTGTGCAAAATGGGGTAACAGAATTATATACAAGTCTTTTTAGAGTTGTTGGTATTATCTCTGTAGCTCTGCCTACCCCACTCTGGGAATGAAGGCGTGATGTTATGTATGTAATCTCTTGTACAAATTGAGTTTAACGGCTACAAATTTAGGTTTACTTTTGTATGGGTGAATTTCTTTTCATCATACAAATTTAGGCAAACGCATTTATTTGTCATTTCAATAAAGCATTTGGGAATTTTTCGGGTGGTAGGACCTTGTGCAGGGTCAACGGAAAACTAGCACGACTAAGTAGACATCATTGGTTCTTGAGATACAGGCGATTAAAGTGTTACCTACCGACCTACCTACCTACTAAAATCATCTAAGACGGCACCAATTGACTTTAAATAGAAAATTAGTGATTACTTGTTGATTTTTATGTTTGTGGTACTTAACGGCTTCGAAACCCTACACTGAGCATGGTTCGACAAGCTCTTGCCCGGTATTTATGTACTCTATTTATTTGGTTAGCAAATGCACTAAATCGAAAACAAAATATGACAAATGACTCGCAGCGGGTCTAAGTGTGTACAAAACGCTTTTTAAATGAGAACACACTGTTTTTTCTCGCCGGACAGCTGTTTCACACAATATTACTTCTATGTTGTTCGGCATCATAAGCATGCCATGCTCGCTCAAAGGGATTTGCTTACGGCGGCGTTGTTGATCGGGTCGCCACTTTCCCGAACACATGGTTGAGAGAGGCGATGGCTGAGATACGCGTCATACTCGTGAACGGGCGCTGTTTATGGTGCAGATATTTGTGTGATGAGCGCAAATATTTGAGTCTTGGATGTTTTCTATATATTTAAGTATGTTTATCGTTGTCTAGTACCCATAGTACAAGCCTAGAGTTTAGTTTGGGACTAGGTCAGTTTGTGTGACATTGTCCCCTGATATTTATTTTTATTTATTTTATTTTATGGGGTCCGGTCTGTTTATAAGTGCTAGTTTTTTGAGTTGGCAAAAATACAGTTGCTATTAATTTGAATGGGAAGTGATATTTGACTAAAAATACTTTGCCCTAACAGCAGATGTTTACAGATATTTAAAATAAGAGAACACCAATCCCAATTGGCTGCAGTGATCGCTTAAAAGTGACAATTTGGTTACGTTGCGTAACTTAGATGAGGCATAGGTCGTCTATTTTACTGGGTAGTTTAAGATTGCCTCGATCTGTGTATCATTTCTTCGTATGTTAAGTTGGTTAAAGAAAGAACTCTTTTTTAAGTGGTGTTTTACAGACTTTACACAACCCTCGGGTAGCACATTAAAATGGGGGCCATATGCTGCTGAAAATTTAAAGTTAATTGATAGATTTGACGCTTCAGAGTTCAGGTAATCAGAGCTAATTAAAGAAACCTTGACAACTCACTACATGTTCCAATAAAACAACTCCCATTGTCCGAGCATTATGTTTAAAGGTTTTCCTCTTCGAGCGATAAACTTGCTAAGTGCTGCTGGAAAAGTTTTGCTACTCAAGTCGGTTACAAGTTCTATATGTACTGCCCTTACTAGCTATTACATTATCGACGTTACGGTAGCTTTTATTTACTTGCCAGTGCCGGTCGAGCTTAAAACAATGCGATAACATGTGAAAGGTTGCCCAGTAGAGTAGAAGCCCTGTTATATAGAAACTCGTCGACGGTCCAATTAAACAGTCATCTAATAAAAATGTTCAGCATACATAGAACCTTGTCATTGTAAATGTCATTGTCATGATTGTCATTTGATATAAACTTTGAAGTTTACTATGACAATGTACTGTGGAGGTACGGTCCACTGAATTATTATTGTGTGAGTTGTGTGATATACCGGTACATTGTACTGCGGAACTTACTACCTCATCTGTGGATTTAAATGTCTGTTATTTATTAATAGAATAGTAAATTATAACTATAACCGTCAACTATTATTAGTATCATTAGATACTTAGATTAATGTAGCATATTTTTAACACTAAAACCCGAGTATTACTAGAGCTCGGCTGTATATCGCTGTCTCTCTCTGACATCTGCTAGTATATTTCCTATGTCAGAGTGTGACAGCAATGGACTCTCGAGTACTATTAATGCTCATATTGTTAGTTTTTACTATGATAGGTTAATTATCGCCCGAAACAGATCAAATGGTTGGTTTTTCAGGACGTCGAGTATCCAAACGTTTTTTAACACCAATATATATTAACCCCGCGTAAGTACGTAATTTGTGTCGAGTAGTAGTGTGTCAAAATTCACCGCTGTCATGCCTTCTAAGAGTTCACGGAGCGCCCAGTGGCGCCCTCATTACTATTGTGCTTTTTTAGTACTAAAGTATTGTCTTAAAATCTAAGAGTCGTTTTTTGTTGTACAAAGAAACAGCATATATGTCAACGTTTAGTATACGTGAAATACTTACGTAAATGACCTGGGCCTCTATTCAACTGCGTTATAACGATATCGTTTTTGACCTGTTTCCGTATTTTTAACATTTTGATAACTCTTATGTCATTTACAATAATGGCGACTGTGACCTAAACGATTCTTAAACGTGTCAAACACGATATCGTTTTAACGCACCTGAATAGAGGCCCTGTTGTGTATAGTCCGTTAAACATTCTGTATTTGAAATTTGACGTAAGTTCCATATTACTGTACACAACTACATACAACAGGTCATTTACATCAGTTTTTCACCTTTAACCCTTAACCTTTTTGTAGTACTCATTCATATGTCAATATGTCATAGCTCCTATAAATTGTGTATTCATTTGTACAACAATAAACCACTCTTAAATCAAGAAAATACTAAAGTTTATTACGAAACAATAATAGTAATGAGGGCGCCACTGGACGATCGGCGCAGTCTTAAGTTAAAAAAAAAAAAAAAAAAAAAGTTAAACCCGAATTTATTGTAGTAACGTTTGCCTGTATAAAAAATGGCAATGGAATATTAGTCTGTCTTGCATTTTATTAAAACAAAGGAAATAAGACCTGTACAAATGGCCTAGATTCAATTGATTGTACGTGGATATTTGGACTTATGAGAATATATAACCGCGTCCCGTCTTTGTCTAAGTCGCAACGTACATAAAACAGTCTTATCTTCTTCTTCAGCGCATTTGCGCTTACCGTTGGTCATACGCCTCTCCTATTTTCCTCCACTGGGCCCGAATCGCAGTGAATCTCCCTTAGATTGGGCCAGCGGTCGAGCTGATGTCATCCGACCATCTTGCTGGGGGCCTGCTAACTCCTCTCTTTGAGCGTGTTCGCCACTCCAAGATACGTCTTAATCCTAGTCTTATCTAATCATTGTCAAATATGATATATTTTTATCGCTTTAACAAAAAGTGTATATTCCATTGCAATAATTTATACCTAAAATGTTGGTCGGCCTTGATTTTCAAAAGTGAAACCCTGGTTACGGCACCAATTTTTTTACACTTGTTTCTTGCTAACTAGTCTGAGCGAGAGAAGACTAATGCGAAAGCGGTGTGCGTTTTCGAAAAAACGTTAACATTCACCTTGCAGTCCTAAAAAATACCTTATGGTGCATAAATATTTGCAATAACTAATTGTCCAAAAAAATGTTTCCAAAAACTTAGCGTAAAAGAATTTAATAACTAGGCAACTTATGGACGACCAGGTCATTTCCTTAGAAACTTTTTTGGAAAACATGCCTGCCAATGAAATGAGGTTAAACAGAGAATGCAAAGTGAATGTTTTAGTATCCAAAAAACGCTCCTGTAAGTAATCCCTTCGTAGCTTCTACAGATCTTTAAAAATATTTGTTCCTCTTCCTTGATGTCAAAGTATATTTCTGTATAATCAATCAATCAATTATTTTCATAATGCAATTTATTCGGGTTACAAAACACTGAAAATTTAAATAGATTGGCTTAATTGTCTACACTGCAATTGGTTGTTAGTTGCGATTATTTAAATACAACATCCTGCCGCAAACTACGTTGTCGCATGCTACTTAACGTGGCATGCAGTAAGGTTTCTGTGGCACGGTGTCGATTTAAACACCTAGCTTATCTTCTATCTTATGTAGATAGCATATTTACAACCATTTTGTCTGTTCAGCTTTAAATGTTATAGATTTCTTTTTAGACGCACAATATCGATGTTATTTAAAATTATAATGGATCATGGGCAGATTGGGTGTGGCACCAACAAAATTGAAACCTATATCATTAAAAAGAAATGAGCTAAAACATAATTTCTTACTATGGCCGCAAATACCTATCTTTACTCTGCTTACTAAATAATAAATACTTTAGCGAACTCACCGTAGAACCAAAATATGGCCACTTGAAAACAACATTATAGTCGATAGAAGTTTCGGCTGATTAAATATTGTGGCGGGTGATTATAGAATTGGGGGTAGGTATTGGATGTAGAAAAATATATAAAACATACTGTGGTGTACGTTTTTCTACAGAACTTGTGTAAAAATAAACATCAAGTTTTAAAAACTACTGTTTTGATAGTGTCGTCAATATAATGTTAGTTTCATTCTTTTTCTACATCAATTCTACTTATAATTATCCGTCACAATATTCAAATAGCCAAAGCTTCTATGGACTATAGTCTTGTTTTCAAGTGCCCATATGTTTGTTCTCCGTTGAGTTAGGTTTTTGCGGCCATAGTAAGAAATGATGTTTGACCTCATTAATTTTTAATGATATGGTTTCAATTCTGTTGTCAATTGCACAGTTGAAGTCATAAATATGTTTACACTTTAATAACTTATCACTTTCATTCACTGAGACAATTTTATATGTTCTATATGAAATAATGAATTGGGACGTTATGCACTTTACTACTCTCAAGTAATGCGAGGAAATAAATATATTTTTATTATTTATTTAATAATTAGTATGAAATAGGCTAAGAATATTAATATTTTCTATGAAAGTGGCCTGTAATAAAAGTTATGTCTTCTGACTAGGGTCAGAAATCCAGACTTAAAATGTTAATATGCTAAAGTATCTTTATCTTGGCCACTAATACTATTTACTGGCTCCGTTAGTAAATAGTATTAGTGGCTAGTAACTAAATGTAATTTTGTGTAGCGGGCCAGCTACTGACGATTTACCCTAAGTATTATTTATATAAATTTATCTTTTTTCCGTACACGACATTTAAACTACCTAATCGTATGGTCGAAGTCATAAGTACCTGAACGTTTCAGTACCTTGTCGCAGCTATTGAACTATATTCAAACCACTCTCGGTTTACTACGTTAAACATTTATTATTGCGACAAGGTACTAAAATATTCTCGCATTTATTTTTATTTCTTCGCATTAGTTGAGACAAGCACTATATCTGCCTCGGCAGAAAGTGCAACTTATGGCCTTATAGAGACACCTCTTACACTAGTGACATTCGTACACTCGAGATATCTTGTACCAGGGATTGTATAACCGGTTTAATTCAATACCTGGGGGGTTATCATGAGCTTGCTTTGCAGTTCTGTTTACGCTCAGAGAAAAGGACAGAGCTATATAACCGCCATAGCTCTGTTCTTTACGCTGACCGTAAACAGAATTGCAAAGCTACCTCATGATAACACCCCTGTATTTAAATTGACAAACTGTCAATAATACCCATATTCGAACTAGAGGTATTATTGAGAGGTATTATTGTCATTCCGCTTTTGTTTTTATCGCTATGTATACACTATTTACAGTATTAAATACCTGTATTTAATACCGCTATTCATTGCACCTGATAAGCTGTCAATTAGACTGTAATTAATTGTCATTTCAGACTTGTCTAAGATGTGTTTGAGTTTTTTGTAATAACACCGAAAACATTTACAGAAACAAATAAACGAGTGTATTGACACTGACAGGTTTACTGGTTATGGTTTTTAGGGGTAAAGTATCAAAAAGAGGTATTGTTCTCAATTGGCTAAACCGATAATATACTTGAATATCGGTATTAATTTTACCGCTAATCAAACTTTAGCGATATAAATAGCGAAATGCAATTATAACCGGTTATACCTCATTTGAAACTGGTAGTCAGAATACCGGTAACGATCCCTGCCTTGTACACTTGGGACTCCTCGTACACTAGAGACATCTCGTACACTAGAGACCCCTCGTAAGTACACTAGAGACACTTCGAACACAAGAGACATCTCGTAAGTACACTAGAGACACCTCGTACACTAGAGACACTTCGTACACTAGAGACATCTCGTACAGTAGAGACACTTTGTACACTAGAGACATCTCGTAATCAGAGACGCCTCGTACACTAGAAGACTCGTCCATAAATCTCGTACATTCTACCCTTGGAAACAATATTCCAACCTTCATTCTAATTCTACTCGAAATAATCGTAAGCGCCCGCTTTTCTTTGCAAGTGCGTGTATAACATTCGTGCCCCGTATATTCCCGGTTGTCTGGAAGAGATCGCTATTTAGCGATAAGACCGCCTGTTGACTCACTTTGTAACATTGTCTTTGTACTTTACTTTTCATGCTGTTGTATGTGGTGTTCAATAAAGAATATCTGTATTGTATTGTATTTGTACTGTGGTGTTTGATATTTGTATGGTAAAAAATCGTATTTTTTGCAGACTTCGCTTACGCCTTAACTCTTTATAGTGTAAAAAAGGTGTATGTCTCATTTGAAGGCGAGATATGGTCCATATTTAAAGGTTGCACAAATCGACCACTCATGTGCTAGCAGATTTCAATGTTTATTATTTATCCAAAAACCACAAACAATAACTAACTTTAATGTCAACTTATGTCAAACACTTATGATATCGACCATCATCACCATTTTTTCCGCCTGTTGCCAGAGTGTGCAACCCCTAAAGACCAACTAATATTATAAAAAAATTGAATTCTGGTCATTTAGACAAGCAGGACGAAGAATTCGGGCATACTCATTAAAAATTGCAGTGTGAAAAATGAAACACCCAAGGGTGATGGCACCAGTGTTGGACGGTTCTCTGCCTTTTCGCCGACAAATTTTTGACAAATGCATCGCTTCGCAACCTATTCATTTGATAACCCGCTTTTTTTTCTGTACCTAAAAATATTTTAGGATTTTTATAAAACGAACTCTACACGATGGTCCTATAATTAATCCAGAATTATTTACAGTTTCGGAAAAAAACGCGGGTTGGCAAATGACATGTTTGTGAAATGAATCATTAGTTAAACGTTGGTTATGAAATGATAGGATCCCGTGTTGGATACTTCAAGCTGACGGGCACCAATAATGAACACTTTACTCTTAATTCAAAGATCATAAGGTTATAAATTGATTGATGCAAAACAAATGAATAACCTTTATCTTCTGTAAAATAAGAGTCAAGTGTCCGTCATTAGACCTTGTTCATTACTGGTTCGATCCCCTAATTGGTACGTGTCCTTATTACCATGGTATTACAGTTCAGCGGTCTGGTGCCGCACCACACGCGGACCGGGAGCTCGCCCGCGCCGCTACCGACGCAAGCGCCGGTCAACAACAAGGCTACCAGGTACAGAAGGGTTTTTATGACATGACTATGCAATTCTGTTTACGCTCAGAGAAAAGGATAGGGGGGTTATTATGACTTGACTTTGCAATTCTGTTTACGCTCAGAGAAAAGGACAGGGGGTTATTATGACATAAATAAAATAAATAAATAAATATCAGAGGACAATCTCACACAAATTGACCTAGTCCCAAACTAAGCTCTAGGCTTGTACTATGGGTACTAGACAACGATAAACTTACTTATATAGAGAAATACATACTTAAATAAATAGAAAACATCCAAGACTCAGGAACAAATATTAGCGCTCATCACACAAATATCTGCCCTTACCGGGATTTGAACCCAGGACCGCTGGCTTCGGAGGCAGGGTCACTCCCAACTAGGCCACCGTGTCGTCAACATCATCATGACTTTGCAATTCTGTTTACGCTCAGAGAAAAGGACAGGGGGTTTTTATGACATGACTAGGCAATTCTGTTTACGCTCAGAGAAAAGGACAGGGGGTTATTATGACATGACTTTGCAATTCTGTTTACGCTCAGAGAAAAGGACAGGGGGGTTATCATGAGCTAGCTTTGCAGTTCATTTTACGGTCAGCGTAAAGGACAGAGCTATGGCGGTTATATAGCTCTGTCCTTTTCTGTGAGCGTAAACAGAACTACAAAGGTAGCTCATGATAACCCCCCTGGGGGTTATTATGACATGACTTTGCAATTCTGTTTACGCTCATGGAAAAGGACAGGGGGGTTATTATGACATGACTTTTTGATTCTGTTTACGCTCAGAGAAAAGGACAGGGGGGTTATCATGAGCTAGCTTTGCAGTTCATTTTACGGTCAGCGTAAAGGACAGAGCTATGGCGGTTATATAGCTCTGTCCTTTTCTCTGAGCGTAAACAGAACTACAAAGGTAGCTCATGATAACCCCCCTGGGGGTTATTATGACATGACTTTGCAATTCTGTTTACGCTCATGGAAAAGGACAGGGGGGTTATTATGACATGACTTTGCGATTCTGTTTACGCTCAGAGAAAAGGACAGGGGGGTTATCATGAGCTAGCTTTGCAGTTCATTTTACGGTCAGCGTAAAGGACAGAGCTATGGCGGTTATATAGCTCTGTCCTTTTCTCTGAGCGTAAACAGAACTGCAAAGCCAGCTCATGATAACCCCCCAGGGGGTTATTATTATGTTATGGAAAAGCAAAACGTGACATATCCAAGCGGTTTAAGGTAGGCAATTACATCGTTTACATTCTCAGTAACGTTGTTTAAAGGTATACATTTAGATTCGTCATACTCCTAATTGGTCATATTCCTAACTCATCATATTCCTGATTCGTCATATTCCTAAGTCGTCATTGTATAGTCAAATGAAATCGCGAACACGTGCTTATGTGATTAAATAAATATTAGGACAGAATCTAATAAGTAGTTATACTTTGTACTGGGTACTACGGTTAATTAGACAATAATTTACTTAAGGCGGAATCCAAAAGAAATGGCAAATAATGTAAATAAATTTGTATGAGTTCACACATAACCTAAACTTTTTGTCAAACTTGTTATAACTTAAATAAAAAATAATTAACAGACATTTTAACCAAAATGGTCTAGTAATTAAAAATTTAAGCTGCTGCTTTGTACAAGATAAAACCACAAAAAAATATCATTTTCTTTAATTAAATTATTTTGTAAGATTAAATTACCAAATCTACGTAGAAAATAATTTCATGATAGACAAGTAATACTCATCTATTAATCATCTAAGGATGTTCTTATCATTTACCACAGAGGATTTCGATATGGTATGACGAGTTAAGAATATGACCATTTAGAAGAACAAAGAATCAGGAACAAACCTATAAGAGATTGAATAGTATTGTGTCGCTCCAATAGAACCAACACGTACCCGAAGCTGCCGGAGAAGTTCCGCGTGACGGGCGAGGCGCCCGCGCCGGCCGCGCCGCCCGCCGAGGAGGAGGTCATCTACTTCTGACGCGCGCGCACCTCTCCCTCGCACTCGCGCTCCTGAGGGTGCCGCATCTGCTAGCGGGACGTGAGTTGCTCCCGATTATACGTGCCCAATGTATCACAGATGTTATCTTACCTCACATTGTTATATGTTACGAACTTCGCTTTAAATAGGTAAATACCAGATACATTCATAGAACGTATCACTTCACAGAATTTCCATTTCGTAGACTTAGCTTTATTAGACGCTGGAGTTTACATTTTGCGATAGTCCCAAGTCTTACCTCGTGAGGCCTACTATAAACCGGGCGAGTTTTGTGAGAAGGAATTTGAATCTACCACCATGGAAATAAGGTTTAATTAACTTTGATCTAAAATACCATTTTCAATTTTTAAACAAATAAAAATGAACTTTATGCCACTTGAAATAAAGTTTAAATTAAATTGCCTGGATTATGTACTTCCTATAGCAAACCGGGCTTTACAAGGCTAACCCAACCTAACCTACGTAATGAATGTTTAAGATTACCTGAAAACAACACGATTTCAGCAGAAAATAGCTTTCGATGAAATGAAATTTTGTGAAACGATACTTTCTATGAAATGTGTGTCGTTGAAACAAGGGACACCAGGTTAATACGTATTTATCTAAACTTGCAGAGAGTAGACACAAATCGCTCTTTATATGTATTTCCGAAGAGATTCGAAACAAGAGCGAATAGATAATCGATAAGACTTTTTATAGTTTAAGTATACAGCAATAAAAATAGGTCGGTAAGAGGAAGTCTAAAACTGTAAGAGATATAAATTTTACCTTAGGAACTATTTTGTTTCGCATTCAAATATATTAACAACTCTTCTAGACACTGGTAAAGTACCGTAACTTCTTACGGACTCATTTTGATTGCTCGCCAAGTGTATATACACTTCCTTGTACAAGGTTTTAATAAGGAATAGGATGAAAATTTGTTGCTTACTCTCCACAAGCAAATGTATGATATACCCGGCCACTGGTTATGTAGCGTCATACATAACAGGTGATATTACAGATTTTTAAAACAGCGAATAACGTAAATTTTTGCTATAATTTTCCTTGTGTTAACATTCATGTAGATATTCTGCAAAATGATTAGCCAAATTGGGTACATACGCCAGGTAATTATTTGAATGAGTTTCCTTCAGGATTTATTAAACATGGACGCAAATTCGTTGTATTAAAATCGTAAGTGGGCGTTTTCCAAAAAAGTAACTATGGTTAAGGACTAAAATTAACAACGGTAACTTTTCCATTACGTTACGAAAATGATCTATTACTGCTTTAAGAGAAATAGTGGCATCTCAGACAAAACTCCTGTAGCAAGTTCGACCATATTACTAACAGGTGAGGTTTGAATCTGCTACGCTTATTTAAGTTGAAATACCGCCTAATGGCTTATGAGGGCAGTGTATATGACTAAAAAGGAAAGGAAAAATTACCATTGTAAATGTTTGTCCTTAGATGTAGGTACTTTTTTGGAAAACGCCCAAGTATCATAAGGGCTTGGAAAAAACATTGTTAATATATATACCATTCAGATTTATCTCAGATACGCACCTGTGGTACATCGGCACGTGTTTTTCTAGTCAACTTGCGTGTTGGATATTCTTCATTCCTCGGCATTTAAGTGACCCCAAAAACTTGACTACTAGATGCTCTATACTAGAGTAATGAGTAATATTTCTTCATGTTTTTTTTTGTAATAAAATCGTACGCCATAATTTCATTAGAGCTGTACTTAATAGTTTGAAAGTTTAGTAGATTGAAATTATTAAAATGAACTGTTATTTTTGTTGCATGATTATAAAGTATTTCCAACCTTTAGAGATGAAATTTGGTTACATCAATCAGCAGCGATCTCTTTACTTAGGTATAGTACGCGAGCTTATGAAAAAAACTCAGTTATTGAAAATGGAATTAATTTCCAATAGAATTCGTGATGATGACAGATGGTGGCGCCTAATGTATTTTATTTATTTGCTCGTGTGCTGTATTGGATGCTCTTTGGCCGAGAATATAAAGGAAGCTGAATTCAAAAAATATATATTTCTGTAGTAAGTTTCATCTCCATTGGCTAATGCGTTGAATTGTAAAGAACAAACACTTTCGCTGGAATACTCAAACCTTGTGATTAAGTTTTAAGCATTGTATGCTCGTTTTTATATTGCTTTTTAATTAAGTTAATTAATCACTACTAAAGCTATCTAAGGAAGCAAAATAAAAGCGACCAAAACGGACAAAATAATCTGTTCAATGTTGTTTATTTTACTTCATTTCTAGAGCTATTTCATTAATTGTAAAGACATCATAAATTCCATATTATCACTTTTCTTGGCTATATTCAAAGAGATATTTATAAATTTTCGCGTTAACAGCATACATTAGACATAAAATCAGGTCATGACGAGTTTAGTAAAACAACTACCCTATTTTATTTTGAAAATTGTAAAGGGGCCTACACATTACACTAACAGTATCAATCCGATCGCTCGGTAAAAAGTCGCTTATTATATTTGTTAATATCACTGAATTCCACGTGGAAAACAACTTAAATCCTGATTAAAATTCCTATGCTTTCTGATCTCAATAGCTTCACGAACAATTCTTGGGTAATAGTGGCGATCAGTAGATAAGACCTTCGGATCAGCTCCACAGCTGATTTTACGATTCGTTTTGTCAAATATTTTAGTAGCGTCTATATTTATTCGATATGTCAAATATACGAGATGTAATGACCATATTATGTGGAGTCATATTCGCAAGAAGTTCATGTGCCCTGTACATGCAACTGACTTTAAAACGACAAAGTACTAAAGACACTTCTTACTCTTGTGTTAATTAAAAGTCACTTGTTTTTTTCCGTGTCAAAAGTTAATTAAATTGAGGTAAAACATTGATTTAAAGTGACAAGGTTCAGCGCTGGCTTAACAAACACAGTCACATTTATTTAACTATATTTATATTGTTTATTTTAACTTTATTCTATTTTTATATTATATATAAGTGAAATCTAACCGTTATTCAAAGGGGCCATTGTAATTATCTCATTTAAATAATTAACGTTTAGTATCACATTATTTACCATATTTGATCAAAGTACAAATAAGTCTCAACTAAACATTCCAGGTATACATATGATCTCTTATACTCTTTATTACTTCGTATTTTAATCACCAGTATTTTAAAGGCAGCTATATCCTCGATTTAATGTTAAGTATTTAAAAAAGTTTTAAAATCAAATAAATATGATAAATTATGTTACAATGAATTTCAACTTACAAATCGTATATTCTTATGTAACATTAATGATATTCCATATTATAAAATCACCTGACGTACAGTATGCAAGTCACGTTCAAAATGGAGCTGATTTTCAATCTTGTAACCAAATAATTCTTAAAGTTACGTCAAGAAGAGCGCTTATTTTTAAGAAAACTTAATGAACCGTAGATCAAAGGCTAACAACACAGCTAAAGTCTAAGTCAATTGAACTTGCAAATTATGTCAACAACTTAGTACCGTTTGACACGTAACTTCAAATATTCACCAAGCGTGTTTTAATTAAAAATAACGTATAATGAATGAATGTATTTTTAATTAAAATAATGATATAGTGTATAAATCATTGCAAATACCTCACTTGACCTTTAAAAGTATGTGATTATCGAGTAATCATTGTGTATTGGTTCGTTTGGTTTTGTTTACATCTTTTGCAAGTTCAATTGACACAGACTTTTACTCATCAGTGATAAGCAGATGATGACTATGCCCAAAAAAGTACAGTCGGCAAAAAAACCTGACTCAAAAATGTTTTTTTTGGTTAGGTTACTATTATTAACTTGCACTTCAGAAGACAGGACACCTGGTTAGTGACCCTGTCTGCGAAGCTAGCGGTCCCGGGTTAAGAACCCGGAAAGAGCAGATTATTGTTGTCTAGTACCCATAGTACAAACCTAGAGCTTAGTTTGGGACTAGGTCAATTTGAGTGAGATTGTCTCCTGATATTTATTTAATTTTATTATTTTTGGCTTGGGCCACAGGAGGTTTCACGCTTGTTGATAATAGTGCACTGTGCACCAAGGGCAGTAAAAAGGGGGTTACTAACGAGTGTTTTAATGACTCTAGTTTGATATCCCCTTACAGCCCGTGATACATACAATGTTTTTCATCACATTTCCAAGGAAACAAAAAAATATTAGACTATTAAAGACAACAACAAGAAAAAAATATAATGGCACTCGACTCGCGAAAATAAATTGACAACTTTATTCATCTAGCCTTCCACATATAATGCTAAGAACTGCGTTTAGTTACTAACTTGACAGGCCATACTGCCAGATTTTAAAAATGAAATTTAATAAAATAAGTTTTATATAAAATAAATTAATTTTTAGCCAAGTTTTGAAGATAATAAATAAACCTTGGCTGATTTTAAACCCCCATAATCTGAAATGACATACGAGTGGGTTCTATATTTTAAAACTAAACTCGTAACTCCCTCGGGAGTTATAAAAAAACCATAACTCCCACGTGAGGTAATACGACTGCGTGTAATAACACCCTTTGCGAGCATGTGTAATGAAAACGTATGAAGTGGTCTAGTGACATTGTTAAACTAGATGTTTTGAAACTTGAACTATTGTTGACACGTTTTAACATTTGACGTAGAATAGATGTTTGAGATTGACATCGTTCTCACAGTTCGGGCGCCGCGTGGCAATATACAGAACTACAAAATTACTAATTATACATGTATATAGATTATATTAATATAAAGAACTGCCACAATCAGAGATGAGACGGAATTTAGCTAAGACCGATATCGTTTAATACTTCGGTAGTTAAGTTATTTAGAAAACTTGGAAGCTCTGTGCGTCTCTATCGTTATAGACTATGAATTTATGTAGAGTCGGCATCAATAGAAATGGCCAAAGATGTAAACAAAACTAAAATAACAAATGTACTATTACATAAACTCACGCACTTACAACCTTTTCGGGAATTCGTGGCATTGACGCCAAACGTCGGCAATGTCCGTCAAACTTCTTTGATCAAAGACTGTGGTGTCTAAAACTTAAGATCGAGTCAGATTGAATGAAGCTTGATCATTACTTTCATATAAATTTTAAGATAAAGGTTTTTTTGTTACGAAACGAAAATACGCCCGATGAAATTTTGAGGTTATGTGTCAAACACTACTAATTCTACATCCTTTGCCAATTTGATCTATTTTAAACGGCGGCGCCTGAACTAAAACTGTTTGTAGAGTAAACTGTTGTTATGACACATTTTTATAAAATTCCTGAGTAAGAGTGAGTCTCCACTAGAGATGTGCGAGGAAAAATCCACCAATAGAAGAGCCGCGCTGAGCGAGGTTTGAAAAACTAAGTAATCCTATTGGTGCATATTTCCTCGCGCACCGCTCCGTTGCTCAACTCTGGTGGATTCTCTTAGCCACTCGTTAATTAACATAGCTCGTTGTAGTAATATTGTATATCTTTAGAACCCACGGGATGGTTCTATAATTCTAACATTGTACTACCAAACATAACTGTTGAACTTTTAATACTACATTGAAACACGTTTTAACTATAAAATAGCACGCTGTTTAAAAAAACTAAATTTAAAATTGTTGAATTTAACTGCTGTTTTTATCTTTACGATTTCTTGTTAAGATTGATAGCACCGTCACGTACTTTAACTGCTAGGCCAACACGACCCTGTCATCACGAAACATAAGGTCATATTATAATCGTATTAAACAATATTTCAGCGTAAGACGAGGTTCTACGCGGCTTAGCAATTATAGTTCGTGATAGTACAGTATGTATACAGTGTACATATGTTGAACTTTTAGATTAAAGTGTTATAGTCGCCACATATGACTACGGGGAGATCGGTAGCTGTACGCGCGTACAAGTGATACTGTACAGGTAGGTCTAGAGTACGGCAAGCGTACAATTACCGGTCTTAGGGAGCGACCACACCGTCGCGTAAAATACGGTGACGTTGCATAAACAAAAGAGCGGGTCATACTAATTACATGGCGTCAATTTTGACGGACCGTAATTGACGCACCGTTAACCTCCGGTGTGGTCGCTCCCTTATGTTGTTCTAGGTTGTTGCGATACGTTCATTTATTAAGAAGTGGTGTAAACTATCCTATTCGATATGGTTACAACATTTGGCAACACTATATTTTGGCTCTATACCCTTAACTTGCCTACGAAGCTTGCTTGCTTGTCTTCGATTTAATTAGGCCTTCAATTAATTCGGTTAGGCCGAATAGATTTGGGTCTTGAACGTGTTTTTATGTATTAAAGCCATTTTCTATTAAAGAAAGGATATTTGAATAAAGGGTGATTAGGATTCTTCTGGGTGAGCTCGCTTCATCGTCAACTAAGGGTCAAAAAACTCTTTATGTCTACGCAATAAGAGCGAAAAGACATCGGAACGGCTCCGGTGGCGTCGGCCGGCGTCTATATATTGCATTCAAACGTCAAACAAGCCGTTATTTAAAAAATCTACGAATAAATAGAAAACCTCGTATTTTAAGCCGCCATTTTGTTATAGCGGCGACTCGTCCCCTCGGTATGGAGTTACGTAGTATTTAGTGTTGATTTGTTTTGACAACATAAACTCGTAAAGTTTTGCTTCACATTTCATTACGGAGATACGTGGTTTTCTGTATTGAAGCAATTTGACAGCAGGGATATTTCATAGTTTTAGAAACTTTTTAGGGATTTTGAGCTGAAAATATGATAGCTTCCCTGCGATATGCCCCGCATGGATTTTCGCCTACCTATGTACATTCTCGTATCATATTGCGATACACATGCGAACACTCGCATTTCGCGATTCCTGATTTATACACACGTGCGCGTGCGCCTGTATGGGCATTCGGCTTAAATCCGTTTCGTAATACCCCATACAACAAATGTTTGACGGTAATACATAGAAATGTTGTGTGATTATAGTGCAAACCAAGCCAAGCCTGCCCCGGGTGGTACGGAACCATACGTGTGAATCCGAATCGATCTTGTCTGGTTTTGTTTCATTACCAAATATAGTGTTGCTAATTTGCTGTAATTTGGAAAAGTGGGATATGTGCTCATTCAAATAACGCATTGATTAATGGAAAGATTTCGCACTGCAAGCCCTCGACCGAGAGAATACTTCTAAGTTCAGGGGCCCTAGCCAAGATGCAAACGCTTCTAACGATTCTCTTTTCTATCACTCAAAAAGTATGGGATGACAGTTAACCACGTGGTTAATCTAAACGCACGATAATGTCATCCTGTACATTTCGAGTGATACTTGGAAATGAAAAACGTTAATAGCGTTTGCTTGTACTTAACGCTAACGTAAACGATTGTCGATAACTGTCAAAATGTATAGAGTTGACATAAACACTCGGCGCGGCCGTCTGGCGACTTCGATAATCCTATACATTTTCTATAGCGGTAACGTTCGCCGAATGCGTCTTGTCTTGTGCCACAGGAGGTTTCAGAATGGACGCTCTTTTCAACGTATTGGAACGTTACAAAACCCATAAAACTATGTACCTATTTTTCGTGCATTTACTGTAATCCTTTTTACTATTTAGTCTTTAGAAATGGTGATATTAAAAAAAAACTATTTTTCTTGTTTAGGATACCTTTTCATACTGTGTATTATGTATATATATTGACGTTGATGTTTGGACATAATGTAAGATATAATAATTATATGTATGAGTTAGTTTCTATTGTAAAGTGGATGGTTTAAAATTGCAATAAAATGCATAGTTTCATGTTATATGTACCTATTCTAATAAAATCATGGCAATCTTCGTATTAGTCGATATATGTCTGGCTCGGAGGAGCGTTTGTTTCGCGTCCACGACTCGGCTTCAAACATCATGACAATAATAATTAATGTTCTATTTTTCTGAACGTTCGCTGCAAGTCCCATCTCATGTAAGAATGTAACAATATTTAAATATTAAATATATGCACTGTACTATAATATTTTTACAATAATTATAATTATATTTATTTAGGCCATTGTGATTACAAACTGCTGCGTAAGATTTCGGCTTTACAGAAATATACATTTCCGATGCCAGTCTTTTTGGGTTATTCCCACCTGCCACCATTAATTTGTTACCACTGGTAACAGCTGGATTTATTTTTCCACCTGTTACCTCTGGTAACTACTGGGAATAAAAATTCCCAGCTGTTACCACTAAAGTAAAAAAAAGTAGTTAGAGTCTGTCAAAGGAAAGCTGTCCCCGAGAAGGAGCGCCAAAATCAAGAAAAGTGCGGTTTTTTACACTGACTGTACACTGAATAAACGGAGTCGATACTCCAACATTCATGTGAAGACATCAGGAAATTAAATAGTATCAAACTCCGTTTATTCAGTGTACAGTCAGAGTAAACAGCTGCAGGTTTTTTGATTTTGGCGCTCCTTCTCGGGGACAGCTTTCGTTTGACAGACTCTATCACCGAATATTTTAGTGGTAACAAATGAGAAAAATATTCCCACTTGTTACCACTGAGTACTTAAGTGATAACAGGAGGGAAAGAAAAACCCAGCTGTTACCAGTGGTAACAAATTGGTGGCAACTGGTGGGAATAATCCGTCTTTCTGATTTTAATGCAAAACTGACAAGCCTAGCGCGCTCTGTCTGAGAAAGTGTTAATACTATTATACTGTCTTTTGTTAGTAGTAGAATTAACCGTTTCTCAAAAAATCTAATTTTTTAATTAATACCTGTAGCGTTTTTCCAAGCAATGGCCAGAAAATGCATTTAATGTTATTATTGTTCCTTATAGGATGTAAAGTTTTATTCATTGGGTATTTTGCTACTCTAGATCTAAGTGCATTTACTTGGTGGTCGTACCGGAGCAAAGGCAGAACATATTTACTGAGCTCTAATCTTCGATCTACAATTACTACTAGATTCAAGGTCCCATACAAAATAAAAACGAAAAAGTGGGCGTGTTGCGTTTACTTATAGATATATCTGTTTAACCACCTTATTTAACTTAAAATATACCTTAAGTTAATCACGTTGGCTGTGGTCGACGCGTACTGTTGCTCTCATTTCTCTGGTCGTTTTTAGGGCTGTCACCTTGAATCTACTAGTAATTGTTGATCGAAGGCTCTAATAAAGTGATATCGATTATAATTCACAATGTCAATCACAGAGACATCGCATTCAACATAAAGATTAAATTTGAAAATCACTTTCTCAATAAAAAGTTTATACTATTTCAAAACCTGCTGAACCCATACCTGAGCAACGGTTTCTGAAATAAAAACGTGAGCATGCGTGCCTTCTAAAATAATATTGCGTTCCACTGCTTACTGCTGTCTTAGAGTAAGAGAGATGACGCGAGAGGGACGCACTTAATGAACCCCGCGAAAGTATCGATCGTTTAAATATACATAAGCGTTCAAATTTCCTTACTTTTCCAAAATATATTCTGTTTTTAAACGTTGAATAAACTACCAATGTAAAAAAAGGGTCTGTATCCAAACGTTGCAAGTTATCAAACGAACGAAATGTAACGAACTTACTTAATTTGGCAGGGAATTGTTCGTTGCTCGGTTACACTCGGAAAGAGTCGCAACAAGATGGCGTCCTAAACTGGACTTTGACCACGTGTAGGGTTTGGTTACTTTTGAATCGTTCTAATGTATCTCCTATTTATTTAGGAATAAGGTTATGTACCTAATATGGAACTACAGATTTTGTAACTTTACTTAGCAGCTTGACACAAAAATAATAGTTTTATGGAAAATATGGCATGTACTTACCCAAATTAAGTTAAACCTACTTAATGAATGGTTATTTTTACTTATCATGTCTTTATTACGTGCAATGTTGTTATGAAATTCACAAAGTAATATAACCGTTTTGCGAGTCAATATTTAAATCATGCTTTAGATTGAATTACTTTTATTTTATTCATTCCCTCCAAATATTTTTTCGACAATACAGTGTTGTATTGCTCAATTATGCTCATTTATTTCGTGTAGTATTGTAATGAATTTAATTGTGTGTACTGTTTAGTTCACTTGAAAGTGACGTGTGTCGGCAGCTCCCAGGACATGACGGGTCTCGTCCGCTATGTGTTTAGAATAGATGAATGAATAAACATTTACTGAGAAACCTTTGGAGTTTTATTTGTTACCTGGGAAGCGATTTTTGACTTTAGAGTGCTCGGTATCAAAGTCTATTGATAGAAAATATTAGCACACAAAAGTATGTCACGATTATTTATTTTCGCATGAACCCATTATCCCGTATTTTTTAAAGTTTTTACTCGAAAGCTAGTGATTGACTTAATTATTTTCACGTGTTCCATCGCCCGCAGGAAGTTGACGATGACCGGTTTTCTTAATTATGTTTTTTTTTTATAAATAAACACGATCTCAGATCTCGTTTGTCAGATGTCAAAACAATTTTCTAATGATAAAAGTGAAAGCGAATGGTGTGGACCACTCGTTTTTACAATTTTCTATCGCTCGTATTTCAAAATATTTGGTTTCACCGTTATTGCTCATTTTCGAGTGAAACTTTCTAGCGTTAGAAAGTCAAAAATCGTCCCCCAGGGCCAATATTGCCTTTACCGCGGTGGATAAAGCATCCGTCACTTTTACACGTACCCACTGGTCAGAAAGTGACGTTTTATTCACGTTTATCTACCTCGATAAAGACGACCGTAATAGACCTGCAGGAGGGCTAGCACAAGTTGTTCGCGACATAGTTGTCGCGAACCACTTACAAACGCAGTCCTTCGCCGCGTCTGTCTGAATGTATGTTCGCGATGATTTGGATGCGGTTTCACCATCAGTTTATAATTTTTTTACGGAAGGTTTATATGTATAATATTTTCAGGTTTATGTACGGATGCTATAGAGAACATAGATAAACCGAAGCAAAGCACTAGCGACCCACCCTGGTCGCTAGTAAAGATTGACCGACGGTTGAGTATTTTTCGGCACTTCTTCTCAGCAGTGGTCTCCTCTTGGGCAGCGCTGGTAGATTTTGGACGTGTAGATGTGCCCGTGTGGCCGACTTACGAGTACTAAATAAACATTTTTACCTATTTTCCCCATGTAAAATACATAAAAACATATCTTAAATTGATCATAAAACAAAGTTTGTCTCAGAGCTGATTCAACCATTTATAATTTATTAAAACGTGTGTAAATAACCCAAACGGAAAGGAGTTAAATCCAAAAATCTATTCAATGAATATATTTCTTATTCTATAGTAAATCGGTTGATAATTTATCCACTTGACATTTTTTGTAGTTCCCGTGGATTGTAGTTGGGACGGGCGTCCTTCTCCTCAAGTGTGTCCCGGACAAGGTTGCAGAGGTCTCTCAGGTCTACGTCCAGGTGGATCATCTTCTCGTACCAGCGGACCACCTGGAACCCGTAGTTCTCTTTGACAGAGGTAAAAGCCGGTCTTATTCTAGGAGGAAAAGTTAGGTGTTATTGTTTTTATTCGGTTCCCCTTGTATGTATGTGTGTAAACTCTTTATTGCACAAAGAAGAAACAACAATTACTAGACATTTCGTACATAAAGCTAACATGGACAATGGTAACCCAGCCATGAACGAGGAAACGAGGATAGGCAAGACTAAAGATATACTTTAGATGTGCACAAGTAACTAATATTTCACAACATTACAGCTATGTATAAATATCTATAAACTATATGTATGCATAGATATGAATCACACCTCATTCACTCATATATGTCGCAGAGTTAACGGAAGGAAACGTCAAGCTGCAATCGACTTGGGTGTATTCGGAAACGGAGGTTGGCAGCACTGTGCGAATTGTTACATTGACAGTTGAGTTTGCGCGGGAAATGCCAGGGGTAACAGACAGCTGTTTGGCGGTTAAACTCACTTTTGGCTTGGAGCGTTTAACGAGACGGACGTGCTGTCAACCTCGATCCGACTTCACCGCGTTTCAATCGTAATCCGTAAACATCTGCTCCGCGTGTAATTACTTTGAGCTGATTTATTGCTAACTGCTTCCTAATAAACCTACGAGTGTACTTAGAGTCTTATTTCGGATCCTCGTCATGGAAGACGACCCCCCTGTTAAGGAACGTCCACAGAACTCCCCGTCATCAGAAGTGGTATGTAACCATGAAGAAAACCAGCGTGAAACCACTAGTAACGACGCTAATAAATGGCAACTACTAATGGAGCAGCAGAATCGCAACTTTATGGCGTTGATCGAAGCAATGAAAGTGCCGTCCGCAAACAAAGATATTCAGCTGCCCGAGTTCAACCCGGACAAGGATAACGTCGACGCTCGTGCTTGGGTTACAACCGCGGATATGTGCATCACGGATCCAGATACGAACGGAGCTCCGCTTATGATGGCCTTGAGCCGTGCACTCAAAGGTCAGGCCTCAGCGTGGTTGTCACAAGTATCATTTCATGGAATGACCTGGACCAAATTCAAGGACTTGTTTACTGCGAGGTATGAGTCTGCTGAAACTGCTGCTGCGTTTCTGATCAACCTACACAACGGTAGACCAAAAGACAATGAGTGTTTGGCTTCCTATGCTGCCACGTTAATGACTTCCATCATGTCTAAGTGGAGTAAACTCTCAGTGGAACAGATTGCAGTGTCCACCATCTTGGCACATATTTCTCAATTTGAGCATCGTGTCCAGCGCTTGTCCTTCACACAAGATATTACCACAAGAAGCCGTCTTCAGCAAGAACTCAAAGCTACCTCTTTTATGAAGCGAAAATCATCTCACCCGAATGATCATTCTCACGACGCGAAGAGACCTCGGTTAGCCGGTGAGTCATCGTCTGCGAAGTGTTACAGTTGTGGTAAAGTTGGCCACAAGTCATTCCAATGTCGCTCACGAAAAGGATCGACAAATCAAGATTTAAGACCGAAGACCCCGGTAAGTGATGTCACACCCAAGAAGTCTTTTGTGGCGCCATCAGTAACCTGCTTCAACTGTGGCGTTGCGGGCCACTTTGCGAAGAATTGTCCACGAAGGAGCGCCAAGGAGAGCAGCACCAGCAGCGGGACCGGGCCGTCACAGGAGAAGCACGTCAACGTCTGCGCTGTCAACGCGCCAGCTGGGATGCTACGACATGCCGGTGAGCAGTTTCATTTTACATACGATTCTGGAGCCGAATGCTCATTGATTAGAGAGTCTGTTGCATGTACTTTTAGAGGAAAGCGGTGCGATAATGTTGTTTTGTTAACCGGTATAGGACAAACTTCAATTTGTAGTACGGTTCAAATTTTGTCACAGATTGAGATTGATGATATATCCATGGAGATTGTTTTTCATGTATTGCCCGATCATTGTTTACATTGCGATATCATGATTGGACGTGAGGTGCTAGCTTTAGGTATAGCTGTGAATATGACCTCTGATAAATTGTCATTATCTCGGTCCAAAATTGTAAATCTTTGTGACGTGACTAAACGTGGCATTAATTTTGACGCTCTTGATACTGATGTACCCCTAGAATTTAAAACCGAGCTAGTAGACCTTTTAAAGACATTCGAAAGTTCATTTACTACTGGTGTGCCTACTACTCGTGCTGACACTGACCCAATGACTATACGACTGAAAGACCCTAACAAGACTGTGTACCGACGTCCCTATCGGTTGAGTTCAGCCGAACGTAGCGTAGTACGCGAGAAAGTTGACGAGTTACTTGCGGCAAATATTATTCGACTTAGTTCGTCACCGTACGCCAGTCCCATTCTTCTAGTAAATAAGAAAGATGGGAGTGAGCGAATGTGTGTTGACTATCGTGAACTCAACGACAACACAGTGCCTGATAGGTTCCCTCTCCCTCTCATTTCGGATCAAATTGCCAGATTACATGGTGCTCGCTTCTTTACCATTCTTGACATGGCCTCAGGCTTCAATCAGATTCCAATACATCCTGATTCCATTGAATGCACTTCATTTATTACCCCTGATGGCCAATACGAGTATTTGGCTATGCCATTTGGTCTACGGAATGCGCCTTCGGTCTTTCAACGTGCCGTCATAAAAGCCCTGGGTGATTTGACAAGTACATACGTCATCGTCTACATGGACGATGTTCTTATAATTGCTAACGACCCAAAAGAGGCACTTGAACGACTGAGGGTGGTTCTTAAGACTCTCACTGATAAAGGCTTCTCACTTAATGCCAAAAAGTGTTCATTTTTGAAACAAAAGGTAGAATACCTCGGATTTGAAGTTTGTCAAGGCGAGATTCGGCCAAACCCAAAAAAAATTGAAGCATTAACTGCTCTACCCCCTCCAGAGACTGTTACTCAATTGCGCCAATTCATTGGCTTAGCCTCCTACTTCAGACAGTTCGTTCCTAAATTTTCTCAGCTCATGGCCCCTTTGTACTCTTTAACGGCCGGTAATGGTAAGCTTGTCTGGAAGCCAGAGCATGAAAAAATCAGGCATCAGATAGTTTCAATTTTAACAAACGAGCCTGTATTGTCGATTTTTGACCCCGATCGCGAAACCGAGCTTCATACAGATGCAAGCGCGATCGGTTATGGTGGAATATTGATTCAAAAGATCGATAGCGCGCCTCATGTTGTTGCCTACTACAGCCGCCGCACCACGTCCGCAGAGTCGAAATACCACTCCTACGAGTTGGAAACTCTTGCGGTCGTGAATGCGGTGAAACATTTCAGGCATTTCCTGCACGGTCGCAAGTTTATCGTCGTCACTGACTGTAGCTCCCTAAAATCAGCCCGTAAAAAGCTCGATCTTACCCCGAGAGTACACAGATGGTGGGCTTTCTTACAAAGCTTTGATTTTGACATTATACATAGGGAAGGAAAGCGTATGGTTCATGCAGACTTTCTGTCACGGAATCCCCTACCCCCAAAACCGGATAAAACTTTTGATAAAATAGAGCCAAAGCAGATTAATGTCACTGAAATTTCTGAAAATTGGCTTTTGGCTGAGCAACAGCGAGATAGCGAAATAGTGAAGCTAGTTAGTGATCTCTTAGGCGAGAACCTTAATGACGACATCGCCAAAACGTTTGAACTACGTTCTGGTACGCTGTATCGTAAAATACAGCGTAACGGAAAGACTCGTTGCCTACCGGTACTTCCTAGGTCGTTGCGTTGGTCTATTGTCCATAGCGTGCATGAGGGGCTGGTACATTTGGGATGGGAGAAAACTCTCGAAAAGATGTACGACTTTTATTGGTTTGAGAAAATGTCCAAATTTGTAAGAAAATTCGTAGAGAATTGCGTTACGTGTAGAGTTACAAAATCGCATTCAGGCAAAATCCAAGCAGAGTTACACCCCATACCAAAGGTACCGGTTCCCTGGCACACAGTGCATATAGATGCCACTGGCAAGCTTAGAGATGCAAAAGAGTATGTCTTTGTTTTAATAGACGCTTTTACGAAATACGTCCTTTTGCATCACACTCACCGTATTGACACTGCTAGCAGTATTAGGGCTGTAAAGCACAGTGTCGCATTATTCGGCGCTCCGACTCGACTCATAGCCGATCAAGGTCGTTGTTTTGCCAGTCAGGAATTTCGTGACTTTTGTGATTCGGCTAATATCAAATTGCATCTGATTGCTACCGGAAGCTCTCGAGCCAACGGACAGGTGGAGCGAGTAATGTCGACTCTTAAAAATATGCTCACCGCCACTGAAACATCTAATAGGTCCTGGCAGGATGCTCTTCCCGATGTACAGCTAGCGCTGAATTGTTCATCGAATCGCGTGACTAAATCGAGCCCGTTAGAGTTGTTGATTGGAGGAGTAGGCAGACCGTTAGAGGTTATGTTAACAGACGACGTAGAGCAGGACGTTGACATAGAGCAAGTGAGGACAGATGCTGTGACAAATATTGAGAAGAACGCTGACTATGACAAGAGACGGTTTGACAAGACAAAGGCTAAGATTGTTCCATTTTCGTTGGGTGATTTCGTCTTATTAAAGAATGAAGAAAGAAATCAGACGAAACTAGATCCCAAATATAAGGGGCCGTTTAAGGTTATCGAAGTGTTAGAAAATGACCGGTATACTTTGAAGTCATTAAACACCAAACGGACCTATAAGTACGCACACGATCGTCTGAAAAAAATGCCCGACAATGACGTTCCTATAACAGAGACTAGTGATGTAGAAGATGAAGAATCCATTGACCATAATTTAACTGACTGATTTATTTAAATTGATTTACATTGAATTACTGTGTTGATTGCTGAGCTATATTTTGTGTCATTTGGTAAGGTGATTTATTGACCGTGTTGCTCGATGGAGGCATCACATGCTCGCAGAGTCACTCGATAGAGGTGGCTAGATGTATCGTCACTTGATGGAGGTGGCAAGGGTATCGTCACTCGATGGAGGTGGCATGAGCTATTATCACTCGATGGAGGTGTTAATAGCGACGCTTTTCGCTTGATAAAGGCGAACGTGATAAATGTAACGATTGAAATTATTGATGATGAGAATGATTAAGATTTTATGGTACAGTTGTGAAATTTGTTAATACTGGTCAATGGATTGGATTGTTCTTTCTTTACATTAATTTAAGATGTTGTTTACTATGATGTAATTAGTATTACCTGGAAATAAATGTGTTGTTTATCATGAAAGTGATTGTTTAAAATAAAAGAGCCTGCTTAACTGAATGTTATTCAGGATAGGCCGAGACGGGACTACTTTGATGTTGTGGTTGCCTTTCTCTCTTTTCAGGACCATCACACAGGGACGTGTGACGAGTCAAGATGGCCGTGTCGCAGAGTTAACGGAAGGAAACGTCAAGCTGCAATCGACTTGGGTGTATTCGGAAACGGAGGTTGGCAGCACTGTGCGAATTGTTACATTGACAGTTGAGTTTGCGCGGGAAATGCCAGGGGTAACAGACAGCTGTTTGGCGGTTAAACTCACTTTTGGCTTGGAGCGTTTAACGAGACGGACGTGCTGTCAACCTCGATCCGACTTCACCGCGTTTCAATCGTAATCCGTAAACATCTGCTCCGCGTGTAATTACTTTGAGCTGATTTATTGCTAACTGCTTCCTAATAAACCTACGAGTGTACTTCGAGTCTTATTTCGGATCCTCGTCATGGAAGACGACCCCCCTGTTAACGAACGTCCACAGAACTCCCCGTCATATATTTTATTTACGCATAATTACGATTGTACGAATGTATGATTTGGCATGATGCTAATTTCGCATAATTGTTATTCTACCGATACCATTGACTTTTCTGAAAAGTTATATAATAAACCTAACCTAACCTAACCTACCCTATTCACCCAGGATTACAAAAAACATTAAAGAATATATTCCCCATTTCAGCTGGAGAGAAATAAGTATCCGAAATAAATATTCGGCGTGACTATTATTTTTTTGACATTTGGAAAAAAAAACGTTGTAATTACCTACTCGGTTTTTCGGTGTTATTATTATTATCGGTGTACGCCGGACAAAATAAACCCACGTTCTAGTCTTCAGATTTTGATTTAAATCACAAAAACCATGGAAAAAACATCCAAAATTTTGACCCGGATCCGTCTCTAAGCATCCGAGGATTAAGCCTCCAAGTCCCTAGGTATAACTAGGTATATTCCATTTGTTTAGGTAGGTGAAAAAGTAACCTATGCTATGGTCGAAGGCGAAGCCAAGCCAAGTCTAAATAATGGAGTATACAGACCATCATAGCGTTATTGAAAATATCGTTATCATAACGCTATATTTCGTTTGTGCTAAACTATTTGTTTACATGCTCGCATGTATAGATTTTTTCATTACGTTATGCCACAATTACACTGACAAGGAAAGGTACCCATACGTGTTTATATATGTTAGGAAACCTTTCGCGCGTTTTAATTCTAAGGGAAGAGAGTTCCACAACCTGATAGCCTGTAAAGTAAAGCCAGCGTAAAATTTGGAAGAAAAAGCAACAGTTCAGATGAAATTTTGGGAACAACGAACAGAAGTGAAGTAACTAAAACGCTCTTTGAGGATAGCGGGGGGCTGCTGGAGAGAACAGAATGCCGTCAAGAAGAATAGGAATACCTCTCTATGTACATACGTTTCTATCGCTATTCGTTCGATGTTGGCGGTGTGCACGGCCTTCGCCTGCAGGTACTTGATCCGGCGCAGGCGGTTGAACAAGTAACCGAGCCGGTATGCTTTTGTGTGCATTGACTTTCTGTTGGATTCAGATTATCAGTCGTAAAAACAGTAGGTATTAAGTTAGCTTAGGTTTTATGATTTTAGGTAACTTCAACAAGGTTAGATTCGATTTCGATCGACGTCTTAGACGATTTTAGTAGGTATAAACACTTTAATCGTCTGTATCTCAAGAACCAATGATATCTACTTGGTCGTGATAGTTTTCCTTTTAAATTCGTTATTTGCGCTTCCATTTATGTTTTTTTTAGATTCTTAGTATTTGTAGTTTTGGCTGTAGGGGGACACTTGACTAACAAAAATTCGTTCGTCCGCCTGGCTCAGAGACTTTTAGTACTAGAAAGCTGTAATTTGGCATGAATAAACATTTTTGTTACGCAAACAAAGTGGTAAGAAAACATACATACATAACATCACGCCTTCATTCCCAGAGTGGGTTAGGCAGAGCTACAGAAATACCAACAACTCTAAAAAGACTTGTTGATAATTCTGTAACCACATTTTGCACAATCAGGCCAAGAAGTTTACTAGTGTATTAGTGACAGGTTGCAAGCCCATCGCCTAACAATACTACAAGCCCTTATTCCCTGAGTCGCCTCTTACGACATCCATGGGAAGACATGGAGTGGCACTATTCTAACCCGGCAACCAAACGGGCTAAGAAAAATGTTAAAAAAAAAAAAGTTTTAGGGTACCCCCCCTACACGTACTGTGGGGATGTATTTTTTTCGTCTACCCTATGGTGTGGGGTGTCATAAGATAGGTCTTTCAAAAATATTACGGGTTTGTGACAACAGTTTTTCGATTAAGTACTTAATCCGTGTATGAAATATTAAGCTTTAAAGTGCTATTTTTTTTACACTTGTGTCCCCCCCCCCCATCCACAGCCAAAACTACAAATACTAAAAATCTGACAAAAGTCTTAAATGAAAGAGCATACAACGAATTTTAAAGGAAAACTATGACGACTAAGTAGACATCATTGGTTTTTGAGATACAGGCGATTAAAGTGTTTATACCTACTGAAATCATCAAAGACATCAAATGACTATAAATAGAAAATATATTATTACTTGTTCTTTTTTATGTTTGTAGTACTCAACGGCTTTGGAACTCTCCCCTGAGCATGCTCCGACATGCTCGTCCCCGGATTTTTTTGGATCGAATCCCCACCGATTGCGTCACAGCACCCTTTTCGGGGGGGGGGGGGGTGAGAACCAGTGGGGCCACTAACGGGGTATACTCACGACTACAGGTAACTTACTTGCGTTGCCTGATGGCGTGGTCGACCCTGTACCTCGTGTGTATCAACAGGCAGATCAGTAATTTATCTAATCTTTCTAATTTCTGATATTCCATCGCAGGGTAATCTGCAGAATCTTCTCTACCCCTATAATAGTCGGAGTCGTAATAGTAATTTGGATCCCTCCTTGTGAAATATTCAACTGCGCCGTCTACTACTATGGAAACCACTGTAACACCTACCTGAAAATAAATAAAACTTGCAACTGTTTAAGAACTTAATATAAATAAGTTTTTTTTTTTTTATGTTAAGGAGAAGGCACCCGAGCACTCAGGCCACCTGATGGTAAGTGGAATCTGAGACCCATAGACATTTGAATTCTCAAGACTATAATCCTAAGACCTCAAATGCGTTGCCAACCCTGAGGACTAAGATAGAATGGCTCTGCTAGTAATTTCACCGGTTGTCTTATCCCCACACCGGAACACAACAATGCGAACACTGTTGCTTGGCGGGTGGTTAATGGATAAGATGGTGGTAGTGATGGTGGTGGTGGTATTTATTGATTGTCTAGCATTCGAGTTATGAATTATTTTGGATAAGCCCACAGCATCCCTGGGAGCAATGGTCACCTTGCCGCTGCATCTTTTTATCCAGCAGGAAGCGGCGCGGCAGCCGGTACGTCTTAAAATTTGAACCTGTGGTAACCTGCTAGGGTACCATACGCCGAAATTATCTATGAATTGGTAGGTAACACGGAATAACAAACACAGAAAGGCCCTTCCACTAGTGGCCTTAAACCAAGCAGAACCAGTGTCGCTAAACTCTTACCTACGCAATTCAAATGCTACTATGGAAACCCTTTTGTCATTGGTTTGCAAATTTCATTTTAAAAAATCCCAACGGTAAATGCCTTCATGCTTAATTCACATTCATTCTGGAGTCAATTATAGTTTCAGCTAGTATGACATAATCATTAAATTATGATCATTTTCATTTTAACAAAGCTATGTTATTGTTATTCAAGTTCTGCTACTCGGCAAGACGTGGCAATTTTCACACCGCTACTTGTGAACAGATGAAGCTTTTACAAAGTATTTATTCCCTTGACATAAGGTCCACACGACAACTAATAGAGGGGACCATTGCGTTCGTTTTTGCTATCGATATTTGTGTCGGCAAAGGCCGTGCCAGGACTGCCAGGATAAGCTTGGTTGGTTCGGATGGTTGGTAGCTGCTTTTTCACGACTGACTATTGCGAGGAAATACAACATTTTTTTTTTACATAATTCATAAATTAAGGAGACAGCTTATATCCCGGATTAACTCAACTCAACGGTTTTTTCGCTAACCGTAAACTGGCACACGTCACATGAGAATAATCTCCCCACATCTACCTAAACACTACAATATTATAGCACATAAATTCATTCCCGTCAGTGGTGCTACCTCAATTTGGTGCGTTTTGGGGTCTAAAACGATAATAAAGGTATTTTCTCTCGAACCAAAGGGCCCAAGGGCAAATCTGGGTTCAGTTAAAACATTAACACATTAACATTACACACACACATACATCTTATCACGTTCTTGGTCAAATTATAAATTTGTAAATTGGTAAATTGAGGCAGATCAAGCCTCAACCGAACTGTAAAAGAGTTCAGGTTTCGGCTTATTCGAGCTAAACCGCACTAGCTGAAAGTTCTCTAAATTTGGCCATGCTGTGAACGTGTTAAGTCATGAATATATCGTAAGGGTGGTTAGCAACGATGTGCGCAAGCGCCGTGCTCACGTGGCATCATTGTCTATCAGCCAGCTAGCAATAAGGAGCCCGCCATCCTTCATGGTCCAGAGCAGCACGGCGCCACCACATAGTAATAATATTAGGAAGGCAACGTTTTATAACATATATATCTTACTATAAATTAAGAAAATACTTCGTATATTCGTTTTACGAAAGCTACCTATGTTATGCTTGAGTTATTTTAAATTAAATGTCTATACGTAGGTCAGGTTAGGTTTGATTTTTGAGCGACATCAAAAAATTAAGCTTCTAACAAAAAAAAACGGAATTTATAAATAAATTCGGAGTTATTATTCTTCGGAAATAGGTAGTGTTATCTTAAACTACGTAGCAATATTGTCATTTTGAGTTTTAGGCAGACAAAGGAAATTAGTTTTGATATAATATCTATTTCTATGCTCTTTTTCTAAATTGATTTGTACACTTGCCAGTTCGATGCAGTCCCTTTCACTTTTCTGGGTTAGCTGGAACAGATCCCTTGAAGGAATAAGTTCGCCGTTGTACGTTGTATTTTTTTACCTGTTTCCGTATTGTTAACGTTTTGATAACTCTTATGTCATTGACAGTAGGTAATGACGGCTGAGTCATATACGATTCTTTAACACGTCTAACGCGATATCGTTATAACGCTGTAGAATAGAGGCCCTGTTTACGAGTATTATACATATGCTTTGGTTTCTCATAAATGGCTCAAATTCCTATAACGATTTCGATACAAATGCGGAATATGGTATTCCCTCACCTAGAAATCAATCGGTCCAATTGTCATCTTCGCTAAAATTCAGTATGAACCCAAAGAAATGGTAAGTTAAACTTAAAACAATAGGTACAATATCAATATTATTTATGGAACACCACATACAATAATAACATGGAAAGTAAATACAAAGAAAATGTATTTACTTTCCAATATCACAGGACAATCTCACACAAATTGACCTAGTCCCAAACTAAGCTCTAGGCTCTAATTCGTCTAAGTACATATTCCAACGTAAGAATAAAGTTTATTTTTACTCCACTCTGCGTCGAGACCCATGGTCCGCGGGGTCCCAGCTCTCTATGTCTCTTCGAAGAGGCTTTTAGTTTTATTTTTTGTTTTAATTTTCTTTTGTAAGTTTGTATACATTTATTTGACACTAGTTACCGTTTGACGTATTTGACACTAGTTCCCGTTTGACGTATTTGACACTAGTTCCCGTTTGACGTATTTAACACTAAGTAGTTCCGTTTGACGTATTTGACACTAGTTCCTGTTTGACGTATTTGACACTAGTTCCCGTGGAAGCATACTAGGCCCACAGGCGTGTGTCAACAGGCGATCTTATAGCTAAATAGCGATAGCTTTAAGTATGTATGTATACCCTGTCCACGATAACGAGCTAGTATAGCGGTCTCTCTTTTGCACTTTTGGAACGATGGCACCTCACTGTCATGCTCGGCTTACATAAAGGACCGAATAATTATTTACTTATAAATTCATTTATTCAAACTTTTAATCAATAATGAAAAAAAGCATTGGTGGACTTACCCTAATGCCGCATAAATATTTTTAAGAAAACTAAAAGCATTTATTGATCATAAATATGGAATTCAAAAATAGTTCATGTATAATAAAATCATTTATTTAACTAAATAGGAACTAAACAACATTTATTCAAGCAGTCGCCTTTGGTGAATTTGCCATTATTAGTTCACCAAAAAACAGTCCAATACACTAACCGAGTCACACAATAAGCAGAAGATAGTCCATTAAACAAGCCGAGTCACACAAGCAGAAGATAGTCCAGTAAACAAGCCGAGTCACACAATAAGCGGAAGATAGCCCAGTAAACAAGCCGAGTCACAGATTAAACACTATCCCCCTTACTTATGAACGTGGAATAAGCTTGGAATAGTTTATGCCATGCTTTGTCCTTATCTGTAATTGTGACATTTGCATCTGACAGAAAGTGACAAAGCATGGTATAAACTATTCCAAGCTTATTTCACGTTCATAAGTAAGGGGGTATAACGCGTCCGCACCGTGCAAGAGACAGATGGTGACTGAACTTCGACCGCCATGTAAACTCACCCGGTGCACGGGCATCGCCCTTATCGCTGACCAATCACGTGCTGTCTAAGTTTTCTAGTAGGTACTAGCTCGTTATCGTGGACAGGGTATAGTATATACCTACTATTTTTATTTTACTGGAAGGCAAAAACATTTGAAACAACTTTTAAAATCTGAGAGGGGATACATACAACTGCTATTGATATAGCACTGTTTATTACGTCGGAAACTGCATTTTCCAACCATTTATCCCAACCTCCCAAGAACCTTCTTGTTTTGTTCGTAACAAGTTGAGATAGAGATTCCGTTATAGCATTAAATTCCAGGACTCCGTAAGCGTATTTTCTTTCTGAAAGAAAGAGGCGGTATTTTTGTTATCAATATCTCAGTTTTTAGGGTAACGAAGTCAAACAGTTACAGTTTTGCCATGTCCGTCTGTCTGTAGCTAAGTTTACAAAAATGAAATATTGTTCACATAACATATGTATTTTGTGGGCATCTTCAAAATAAAGTGTAGGTAAGCCTAGTTAAGGAAAATTAAGAAAAGTTAACTTTGTCAGTTTTGTGACGAACATTTTCCATAAGTTTACATGGCTAATTTCGTCTCAAAACTGACAAAAGGAGGAGGTTGTCAATTTGTTTAAAAAAAAATGTTGTTCCCCAATTCTGCCGTAATACCAAAGAAGGCGGCTAACTACAATGTAGAAGTCGTAGCATTATTATACTCTATTGGTAAGTACGTTAGATTTAAAATTCATTTAGGTACTTTAACTAGTCAGTTAGCCGCCTTCTTCAGATTCACGGCAGAATTACTCAAAGCCGGGTGGATCGATTTGTTTTTTGGTTGAATGCGAATACCTACTTTGTAGGTACCTAGTTCCATTTTCAGCACGTTTAGATCTGATTATGGGATCTTGGAGAAATCGAGGGATACTGAAATATTACAGGAATACGTATAGCAAATTTTAGTATTTTCAGTGGCATCTAGCATTTGCATTCAAAAAGTATCATTCGGTGAAGTCGAACTGATGATGAAGACCATGTTCGCCACCAGAACTCCTCAACGGTATGTATTTCAAGGGTGGCGAGAAGATATCTCGATTAAGATAGTTGAGCGACTATGACGAAGCACATTCAACTGGTTTAAACATATGACTATGTCTTTCCCGCGGCGTTGCTTGTTTCTTATTAATTAAGATGTGGGACGCCAGAACAGTATATTTGTTTAATTTTATAGCTTTTAGTGATCTAATATACTGCTATGTCGTCCCAGATTTAGGTTCTTAAGGTCTAGATTGCAAAAAGACTATGTAAGCAAAACGTCGTTGTTGCAAAACTACCAACTAAACAAAACGCCTTTTTTGTACAATGCCCTAAGAAGCAAACGGTTATAACTAAGTAATGCCTAATTAGGCATAACGTCATGGATCTAATATCCAAATTGTACATGGCTTTAGTAGTATCATGATTCATCATTATGCAAAGTGTCTGGACATAAGGTCTTGGTTAAATTCGTCTAGGTAGGATACGACTGGGGTATATTATATTGGATTAATTTTATGTAGGAACGACCTAAAGAGTTCCTTTACAAACCAAATTTGTGGTTTTCTTCTCATTCAACCATCTAGTCGTTTTGCCTCTTAGACGTTATAATTTTTGGACGATATGCCTACCAAGTCGTTTTACTATCAGTACTATCAAAACTGACAAAGTTAGTTTTACAAAAATCCTGAAATATTTTTAGTTACAGAAAAGAAGCGGGTTTGCAAAAGAATAGGTTGAGAAACGATGCATTTGTCAAAGATTCGTCGGCGAAAATGCTGAGAACCCTAAATAGTACTTACCTTTAGGGTCAACGGGAATTAATGCAAAAACTTTATCGATATCTTTGGAATCAAATCGAAAGTCATCAGTATAACTATTTTGCGGTTCCTCGACTTTATATTTTTTTATTTCGTCCATTGGAGGTAAAGCCAGGTCTTTCAGCTCAGTTATATTGCCAAACATTATTTTTAGAAGCGAGTAGTCATTTATAATTGAGAACAAGGTAGCCAACTGCAACGCTGCCGAAATAAATAAAAAACAAGTACTTAACTAGGTAGAGAAAAGGGTAGGTACTGTATAGGGGAGCATGGGTACCCGTACAATGGTACATTTATTTTTGATAAGTTTTGTAACGGTACAATATTCACTTCTAATGTCATATTTTATTAGGAATGTTTTTTGTTTCAATAATCGTTGTATTATTTGAACTTGTAACCTTGTGATTTATGATTTTATTATGCAATGTACAGTAAAGGGCATTAATATCTTTACAGCCATCGCGACAAATATGTATAGGTACATAGACCTTATTGCAAGTGGTATAAGGTGTATATATATTTTTGACGTCTTAGGAACGTATAGGTACATATTTATGCCCTTGACTGTACAGTCCAAATAAATTACCGACGGTCAATCAAATTGATTACCGAAAAATACCGATTACAAGTGACAACTTACTAATGTTTATAATTCCTTTAACATTATTTTTAGGCAGGATTAATTACCGTCGGACTTAATTTTCTATTTTACTTACTTGATAAAAATAATATTACAACGATATTCGAATTCATTCTTAGAAGAGCAGGCTAAGTGCTGGTTAAATTTTAATTAACACGTAGGTAGGTACAAACATTAAATGCTTATTGGCAATTATTGCAAGTCTAATGATTATGTAGTTTTGATAGTTTTTGGGTTTCGTACCAATTTTAGAGAAACGGACATTTAACTAGGAAAACGTTATATTTAGGTATATCCATCTGATTATGGATACATTTTTCAACTGCGAACATAAGTAGGTAATCTAAACTAGGTACCTACTTACATTAAATAGTCGATTATTAACCAAGGAATTAAAGTGATCAATGTGTCTCGAGATGGTAACTCATCACTTCATCGAATGTATCATTTCAACGAACGCTATTTTCTGCTGAAACCATTGTTTTCAGGGTATATTAAACATTAATTACGTAGGTTAGTTTAGGTTAGACGTTTTAGGTTTCAGCAGAATAGCATTTGATGAAATTATACATTCGATGAAAGGTGTTTCGACGAAATGATAGACACCCGTCCCGAGATACCTAGGCTGCGCCAGCGCCAGCGAATGTATACGGAGAGACAAATTTGCTCATACTGATTACTGACTACAATTGGCAGATTTCTGTAATGTGTTGCTCAATAATTAGGACATCATGGCAAAAATAATAAAAATGGAATCATAAAGTAGCTAAGAAAACATCAACACAAAAACACACACGGGCGTTCTTCAACTAAGTGCATTACCATAGTTAAAGGCTCTTTAAAAACAAAAATCACGATCTCGTCCTTTGTGTAACGAAGTTAGTCATACAAAGTATATGGGTTACTTTCGTTACAAAAAGGAATAAATTAAGTTTTGTTTTAATTACGAGTAAAGCCCTTAACTATGGTTTTTTTTAAAAAAAATCCTTTATGGCTTATAGCAGTAGGTATACTCACTTAAATTTAGTGACGTTATGGAAAAGTTAACCGTTCTTAATCTAAGTCATAAGTGCACTTTAAAAAAAAACGCTTACACTATATTGGTTAAAAGAATTTATTTACTGCTTGTGACAGGTACCTCCTAAACTAACACGTAGTGAAAAGTTTTATTTGCTTTTATTTTTATAATTTTATTTTGGTTATCAAACTTGGTCTTCTAGACAATTTGTATACACGATACATTAGGAAAAATCAAATAGTAAATGTGAAATAATATGAAAGTGAACAATGAATTCTATAGAATTTCTAATCCATGAATACACACCCTTTTACGTACCGGCCCTAGCCAAGCCAAGATGCATTCGCTAATTAGCGTTTCTATTTGTTTTGTTTTAACCCAATCGCGTCACTGGTAGACGTGAATTTTCGTGTGACGTGATCTACCAGTGACGCGATTGGCTAAAAACTAAACAAATAGAAACGCTAGTTAGCGAACGCGTCTTGGCTACGGCCTCAGGGGCCCTATAATAAAGTCAAGATGTTATAGTCAAGATGAAAACGCTACTAACGTTTCTCTTTTCTATCACTCAAAATGTATGGGACATTCTTGTGCGTTTCGATAAAACAGGTGGTCACCCGTCATTCCTTACATTTTGAGCGATAAAAAAGAAAAACGTTAGGAGCGTTTGCATCTTGGCTAGCGCCCCTGAACTGAGTAGGTGTACCTAGAATTAATAAGTAGGGAGAGTTTTCGTGGATTTAAAGTACCATTCATACAACATGAGATGTCGCTTCACATTATCTATTTATCTCTAGGTAATATTCCACCATCCACCTTCTCAAATATTTTTTCCTATTATTACGTGGCAAGAACAGCAATCCCTATATGTTATTTCAAATCTCTTTCTGGGTGCCTCCAGTTCCCACCATAGTTCTCCGCCCTCGGCGGCGCCCGCTGTTCGCAGTGCCGGCGGCGCGGACTCGGAGCCACTCCCACTCTCCACTCCATCGTGCGCTAGCGTTATTAAATGATATTCTGTTCAGTGACAGCGATCTAGATATATTTTTTAGCTCTGAATCAAGATTTGTGGCTTCAGTCACCAGATATTTGGAGGCTGGAGCCAAAAAAAGCTCTGTGCATAATTAATGTAATTATTTTGCTTTTACTTTGCTTTTACTCTATGTACATATACTAATTCAATTAGCATGTTTGATCCTAGTACTGTTAATGTTAATAAGTAAATGAATAAATAAATGAATAATATATAAAATTCTCGTGTCACGGTCTACGTTATTGAACTCCTCCGAAACGGCTCGACCGATTCTTATGAAATTTTGTGTGTATATCGGGTAGGTCTGAGTGACCGAACCGATATAATGAGCATTCGTCGTCGAATATTCAAGTGGTGCATGGACCAGTAACGCTCGGCTCAACGTCACCGACACCACTCGAATATTACACGCGAATGCTCTCAGTGAGGACGCACCTTATGACGCATTGAACGTGACGCGATGGGTACTTAATTGGTCATTCTATTCGGGAAAAAGTATCGTAAAAAGTATACAGTATCATGTACAAAAAAAAAAAAAGACAATCGGGGCCACACAAATTGACTTAGGCCCAACCTAAGCTCTATAAACCGATAAACTAACGTAGGTATATAGAATTCGCTTAATTATCGACATGCTTTTCATGCGCAGTAGTTATAATTTTTTGGTGGTCACAGGTCTAACCTAACCCACGTAACCAATGCTTAAGATAACCTAAAAACAATAAGGTTTCAATTAAGGTCGGTGATTCAAGGGGATAAATACATACTTAGAAAACATCCAAGACTCAGAACAATTACTAGCTCTCCTCGCACAAATACCTGCCTTTACCGGGATTTGAACCAGGGACCACTAGCTTCGTAGGTAAGGTCACTTAGTGCCACTACCAACTAGGCTAACGTGTCGTCAAACTCCTTACTGTGTCGAAATCCCATTTTGTGAAGATAAAATAATCAAGTAGGCCGCACGCACGGGCACTTTTACACGTCAAAATTCAACCAGCGCTTCCCAAGAGGACACCACTGATGAGAAGAAGTGCCGCAAGAAACTCATCAGTTATTTTTTAGGGTTCCGTACCCAAAGGGTAAAAACGGGACCCTATTACTAAGACTCCACTGTCCGTCTGTCTGTATGTATGTCTCCAGGCTGCATCTCAAGAACAGTGAGTGATAGGAAGACAGTTGAAATTTTCACAGATAATATTAGTATTTCTGTTTCCGCTATAAAAACAACTACTACAATCAGAATAAAATAATTATCTAAGTGGGGCTCCCATACAACAAACGTGTTATTTTGCCGTTTCTCTCTCGATCTTCCAATCGGTAAATGGAATCTAATAATACCAACAACTGTGCGGCGGTACGGAACCCTCGGTGCGCGAGTCAAACTCGCACTTGACCGGTTTTTTAAATACTGCTTGTGATAGTAATACAACTTAACTTGATCTGGGCAGTGACTGCAGCGTCCGAGTGAGTTGGGTTTAAAATTATTTTCCTCAACCACCGTTTATAACTTGACACATTGTTTCGAACGTTTGGACCTATTAAAACACTTTTATTGGCTGTCCTATAAAAAAAAAACACACTGTGTACAGTTGAGCTTTTTAACCTTTTCAACGCCAACGACTCATATATCAGCACCGCAGGTTCAACGCCAATCACTGATATATCCGTCATGGTTGATAGTGGAAAAAAGACCCGATTGTCTATGAGGTAAAGTTGACATTAGCTCTGGCGCTCAGCTGTCAATGGCGTGTGAGTGACAACTCTTGTATTTGACATAGCGATGAAAAGGTTAAGTCATGCTATGGCAACTTAGTACATTAGTGGTGGTTCGCCACAATCGCCACCCGCCGGTGGCGCCATCTACCCTACTAGGCGAATAATATTTCATTATTGCATGGACTTGCCTAAAACTTTAGTGTTGCTGATGAATTAAAAAAAAAAACATTCTTTAGGAACCATTAAATACTGAATAATAACACAAAAAAGAAAATTTATTTACTATTGTTATTTATAAAAATACATATGCTGTTTAAAAATGGCAGAAATTATTTTACATTGAAAATAATGACAACACAATAAGTTACCTGTCTGCCTTGACATTTTTTGTCATTGTCCAACAAATTTTTAATTTCACCTACAGGATAATTACAAAGAAAAAGAATAAGAATAAAAAAGATGTCTTTTAAGGTGTGCTGCGTGCCTGGCTGCTACAACCGGACTGTAGACGGTAATTCAAATGGATGGGTCAAACACAGATTCCAAAAGAATTCGGACAAAATTCAACGGGCAATTCACTAAGAATGGGCGTACTATTCATATGATAAATGTGAAAATGTGTCTGTCTCTCCGTCTGTTAGGATTCACTGAACTGATTTTGATGAGTACAAAGTAATACTTACTTTTCATTTCCGATTTGTTTTGTAGTTCTCGAGGGAATAGCGATCGATATACGATATCTAATCTACATTAAATTTTGATTGTGTTCGTTCGTCTGATATGTTTTCATGGCTGAACCAGCTTTCTAGCATAGAATTTACTTAATACGTTCACTGTCCCCCTACAAAACGATCTGACAATGTCACAAGACCAATGTCCATTCAGTATGGGGATGTGAACCCATAGTGGAAGCACGGACTCCTGCAAAAAAAGGTGCATGACCCCACATTGGGGGCACCCGGACAGGGAACGTGTTAAATCACTCCCATAGTCGGGGCAGAGAGCATCGAGCTCTAATTTAGGCTGCGTGCTTCACCTCTGGCCATGACATACAGCCCTAGCGAGATAGACCATAGCGAGTAGCGATGTTCTACGCTGATCTACCTACTCGTAGTCGCAGGCTAAATCTAGTTATTACTTAACCGCAGATACGTTTTAATTGAATAATATTTAACATACATAGCATACTTTATTCCAGAATATATATAAATATATTTTATACCTTCTTCGGGAATTGCGATATAAACGAGTGTTCTCCGAAATGCTCGGAAATGTTCACCTTAAGCTGCGGTCCTACAGTCCGTTTTTAAACAGATTAGGCTGCGTTCAACCAGGCCGACAGGCCGTTGGAAACTGTGCATCTGGTGAGACCAGAAAAAAATACTAAACTCCATTAATCTCCATTAACTTTACTTTTTGAAACCACGATTGGACCTAGAAAACTAACTCCGAACATCCAAAAGCCAAACGCTCGTACAAGAAAACGTTCTCTCGAGTTAATTATAGTTTTAAAATGTCATAGACCTTTACAAACGACGTTTACGGCGTAAGTGTCTAAATTTTTAGGGTTCCGTAGTCAAACTAGGAACTCTTATAGTTTCGCCATGACCGTCCGTCCGTCCGTCCGTCCGCTGCCTAGCGCAGAGACTCTAAGTACTTGAAAGCTGAAATTTGGCATGAATATGCAAATTAGTCACGCCAACAAAGTGGTTCACTAAAATGTTAAATTAAATTTTTAAGGTACCTCCCCTAAACGTAACGTAGGGATGTATTTTTTTTCTTGTCTACCCCATAGTGTGGGGTATCGTTGGATAGGTAGGTCTTTCAAAAACATTCCGGGTTTGTGGACACAATTTTTTGATTAAGGGATTCATTTAGGAAATATTAAGCTTTAAAGCGCAAATTTTTGTTACTTTTAGTAACTTTAAAAAGAAAATTAATTATTACACTTGTTGATTTTTATGTTTGTAGTACTTAATGTAGGTATAATATAACCCGGAGCGAAGCGAGGGCGGGTCATTGATATATTATAAATTCGTCTGCCTATCTGTCTGTCTGTCTGTCTGTCTGTCTGTCTGTCTGTCTGTCTGTCCGTCCGTCCGTCTGTCCGTCTGTCCGTCTGTCCGTCTGTCCGTCTGTCCGTCCTTCCGTCTGTCCGTCCGTCCGTCCATCCGTCCGTCCGTCCGTCCGTCCGTCCGTCTGTCTGTCTGTCTGTCTGTCTGTCTGTCTATCTATCTGATGTCAAGACTAATGATGGCATTAGTGACAAAAGAAGGGTTATATTATTTTCTTCACAACACCGTGTGATGCACAGGGTGTTTTTTTGGTCGACAACTTCCAAAGCAGGAGAGATAGTACAATTAATGCTGAATCCGAATATCTTATTAAAAAATTAAAAAACCTAAGGAAGTCAGAGAAATAGCATTTTCAATTATTCCCATTATCTTTCTTAATTGTGGTTACCATGCGTCGTGTTTACCGAGATTTTAATGACGTAATCCCCGTGCACAATGTTATGATTCATCTTTCCCTTCATACTTGTTACGGGCTTAGGACCGTCAAAGATTACAAACACGGTTTAGGTTAAAAAATTGTAGATTATTGTTGTTAAAAATCGTTCTGAAATGGCATTTAACTACAGATAACGGTATGGATTACAAAACCGCAAGAGTTTTCTTTGGCGTTTTGCCTGAATTGGAGAATAGCCTGCTTAAAACCCACTGCAAGCCCACTTTGGCCTCTTCCTTGAGCATGGCGTGGCGTTTCAAAAGTACCCCACTCGTAATAGGTTGCTAACGATAGACCTTACAGTGTAGCGCGTAATGGCCTGCCGATTAGGAAATCGTTCAGTCCAAATCCTAACGGTGTCAGCAATGTTTTGACTACTCACAAAGTAAATGTTCACAACATCAAACATTTCACGATTGTCCAGAAGTATTTTTTTCTCGCCGAGCCTTTTTTTTATCAATTAGTATAATAAAAAAAATGTTGTAACACGTTACTTAACAAGCACTCGCTTCGACACAAACACGGAACTGACGTCGCTTGCGCAGTTTTGTGAGGGTAGTAACAAACAATAACATCGTGACGATAAGCGGCCTACCCCCTTCGTAGCTACAGAAACGAGAGGTGATATATAAAAATTATATTTTTTTTGAGCTCAGAAACATGAATATAACCCCTATTGTGGAAGTTGCTGACCAAAAAAACACCCTGTATTATATATAGCTATGAAAAAAACATTACGTGTAGGTAGGTAGATAAAACACTATCATTTGGGGCACCGTTTTGGATGAATTGAACTCTAAAAGTGCCATTTTCGCTAGAGTTATTGTCTCCACTCCGTACAGCCAAAACTGTAAGTACTAAAATTATGAAAAAAGTCTTAAGAAAGCACGTAACGAAAGGTAAAGACACCAGTAGTCGACAAAGGACCAATGTTCGACATTGATTCTTACTCAAAGAAGATAAGAGTTATTCATTTGTTTTGCAACAATCAGTTTCCCTATGATCTTAGAATTAAAAGCTTCTGTCAATAATTGGTGCATGTCAGCTAAAAGTGTCGAACATTGGTGTTGTTACCTAATTTAAGTAGATTGAATCGGTTCTTGAGATACAGGCAACTAAAGTGTTTATACCAACTAAACAACACCTAAGAGATCATCAAAGAGCTTCAAATAGAAAAGACCGGTAGTTTTGTTGTGTTTGTAGTAACGGCGTCGGAACCCTACAGTGAGCGTGCTCCAAATTGTATGGAGATAATTTGAACGAATAGGATTGTCACAGGGTTACAACAAGGGTGCACGATTGTATTTTGATTTTGCCTTGGACAAGCCGAATAAGAAAATTAGACGACACGCTTAGTCCAGTTGGTAGTTAAGCGACACTACCTACCTACAGCAGGTAGTCCAGTAACTGGACAGGCAGGCAATAGGCAGAAGCTTACAAAGCTTGCGATCCCGGGTTCGATTCCCTATATAAGGTTATAATTATGTGTGTGACGAGCGCGACTATTTGTTTTCGAGTCTAGAATATCTTACCACGGATGCCAAAGGCCTGATGGTAAGTGGGGCATTATATAAGTTTACTTACTGAAATAGATTCTTGGAACTGTAATTAAGATACGTTCTCACGTAAAGATCTTTCTGACCATCACCTTTAGTTACCTTTCAGTATATTATGCGGTGTTATTTGATTACATATAATTATGTAGTTATGTATGTAAACACTTTACAGTACAAAAATTGAAAGAATAAAAAAAGGCTGAAAATACATATACGATTTTAATTATGTAAGACTTACTAAACCTATACGTACGAGTGTGTTATACCTAAAGCCAATAAACAATTACGTATATAGGAGTATTTATTTTATGCTTTTTATCAGTCTAGTCCGTCTATCAGTCTGCCCGTCTTTGATCTGTTGGTCTGTCCGTCTGTGCGTCTATACATCAAGCCCCTTTTTCTCTGAAATAGCTGAAACCACCGGAATTAAATTTAAAACAGGTGTAGTATTTAGTAATCCTCATGATGCCTAAATCATTAGGTAATTATTTATTTACTTATATTGATTATTCATTAATAAGAATAGTTACGGCACCGAAAACAAATTGCTAGATACTCATTAGAACGGTATCATCTATACGCTCTTAAGTAATGTAGGATTATCGTTTTTAGAGTTCCGTAGACAAACTAGGAACCTTTATAGTTTCGCCATGTCTGTCCGTCCGCAGCCTAGCTCAGAGACTCTCAGTGCTAGAAAGCTGTAATTTGGCATGAATATACAAATATTAGTCACGCTAACAAAATAAGAAGATATAATTTTGAAATAAAAATGGTTTATTCCCATTTTTTACTATTTTAGTCCATGGAAGAGTGTTTATTTTTTGTAAAACTTCGATTTCCTTATTCAAATTTGTAAGACCATCATTTACTATCTTTATATCATTTTATGTATCCCAGATGATTATATATTTATTTTTGGTTTTTCTGGCATGGAATTGTTTTTGCATGTTTTATATCTATGCAGTTGGTGCTTTGTCTTGGGTAAGAAAGAGTGTTACTTTTATTTTCAGCTTAAATATCTTTGTTTCTTTTTATAAGACCATAATTTACTTGCTTATTAGCATGTAACGTATATTAAATGAAATACGAAATAAATATTAATTTTAGGTCCTATTTGGCACCGGATCGTTCCAGGGGCGCCGATGGCAGTGTAAAACGAAAAAGTTGTTGTGGTGGTTGCTGCTCACATTGGTTGCCTGCGAGTATGAAATCCTGGCGCCTCTGTATTTACTATTTCAATCAATGGAAGAGTGTTCCTATTATGTTAAATGGAAATATCCTTACTGCAATTTGTTAGACCATCATTACCTACCTTAATATCAAGTTATGTATCCTAGATGAAATAACTTAATTGATTGTTTACTTTTAGGTAATTTCCTGGCATGGGGCTCTCTTTGCATGCTTTAAAGGGTACAAGAACTACAAGAGACCCGTGCAGTTGGCGCATTGTCTTGTACAAGAAAGAGTGTTCCTTTTATTTTGCGCTTAAATATCTTTGATTCAATTTGTAAGATCATTATTTTGTGGCTTATGAACAAGTCACGTATCAAAAATGAAATAAAACATAAAAAAACAACTATTTTTAGGTCCTTTGTTTTGGCACGGGATGGTTCCGGCGGCGCCGATGGCAGTGTAAAACGAGAAAGTCGTTGTGGTGGTTGCTGCTCACATTGGTTGCCTGCGAGTATTAAACTCTAGTGCCTCTGTATTTTACTAAACACTTCATTCAATGGAATAGTGCTCCTATGATGTTGAACTAAAATTTCCTTATTCTATTTTGTAAGACAATTCTTTACTTACATAATACTTACCATGTTATGTCCAAATGTTTTTATTTTTTTATAAATTTTATGTGTTTTCTTGCGTGGGATGGACTTGACATGTCTTAGAGGGTGGTTAGTATACGTTGTGTTTATTCCAAGCAAGAGCGCTTCCATTATATTTAACGCTTAAAACATTATTATTTGTAAAATTTGGCTAAGTACCTTATAAATAATCATTGCATGTGTTCCACACAGGAGTAACTCAAAAAACACCCATTTTAATTTTAGGGTTTATTTCTGGCTTAAGTTTGTCTCGGTAGCGACAGCAACGGGTGCAGATCGAGAGACTCGTGGTGGTGGTTGCTGCTGACCTTGGTCTCCGGTATTCCTAGTGCCTCTGTATACTATTTGCATACAGGTGGCTTTCCAAACATAGGTAATGTTCATCTCTTATTGTTTAACTATTTACTGTTACATGAATTTTAGGATACCTACATAACACGCTTGCAATCGGTTTTGTGTTTACTTAGCTCAGTGTAAGGGAAAGTAATTTGCTCGTTTTGAGATTGGAAACAGAAATGAAACAGAAATGAATAGCACTATCAAACATAGGTAATAGGAATGGCCTGAGGGCCGATTACGTTAAACCAGCCAAGTATGTTTAGTAAACTATTTTTTTTAGTAGGGAGTAGACCTTTGTGCCCGATCAACTGATTGATTTCTATTCTTTTTTTAACAGAATGGTAAAAAAAACGTTTAATGAGACATATCTAAATCTTGTGTACCTACTTTTTATTACCTACTCACTATAGCAACGTCCCTTTGCTTAATTTATTTCACAAAAAACGGTAACTTCATTTCGCAGGTGGCAGCCGAGTGACTATTTTCTGCTAGTTGAAAAAGTCTGGCAGAAACTCCTTTTAACAAAGCTTTATCTTACCTTTTCTTTCTTTCTTTGATAATAATGACTTGAAACATTTGGCCTGACCTGTGGCTTTAAATGTTTTAACAGACGGCAGGAGTGGTTTTGGTCTTTTATGATATGAATTGCCGGACTCGTGTTATCTATTTAAATTGGTATATTGCGTTAATGGGGCTAATACTATGGATCTTGACCTGTTTCCTGGTTCTGGATTAGCCTGCCTTTTGAATCTGGTTGGTGAAGAAGTAACATGATCAAAATCTCACTTCTGACACCAAGTTAAATAATGTATGTCGGGTAGGTCTGAGAATCGGCCAACATCTATTTTCCATACCCCTAAGTCATGTAAAAAAAAATGCAGCGGGCAAAGCCCCTGCCCGGTCGCTAAGTTATAGATAAAGTGGTGTAAAAGCACTCGAAAATTTAATAATATTAGTTTAGAATTGTTAACATTCGTCCGGAAACTATTTGAAAACACAGAATTTTATTTTAGGCTTCTCAACGGCATGCGATTTAGTTTTTCTCGAAGGCGTCGATGGTGGTGAACAAGAAAGTTGTTGTAGTGGATGCTGCATATATTGGCTGCGGGTATTCAACCCTAGTGCCGTAAATTTGCGTCGCTGGCTTTAAAATACAGGTAAAGTTTAAGCTCATATCAAACATCTCAAGCTCACGGTAAAAAACCCTAAAATTCAATTCAAATACATTTATTTCAGATTTCTCCATATGTTGTGGTAACAATTGTGATTTGTCCTTATGATTATGTTAGTAAGAGTATAGTTATAATAAATTAGCAAAAAATACGAAAAGAACCAATTAAATTAAATTAAATTTTAAATTTGCCACTACTTAGACACTCGACACGAACCTATTATGTAGTTTAGTCCCGTGTCCAAGTAAGTATAGGGCCATCCTCCCTATCAGTAGCGGTGCATGGCCAACGTACAAGCCACGTATAGGCAGCATAAAGTTCTATGTTTTGTCTCTAGGGACTTAAGTAGGTACGTAATTCTTTTAATTTCCTTGGAAAACTACATACAGCAAACTAAATGTTTGTCATGTCGTCGTAGAGCGCGGTGGCTTGGTCTTCGTTTTGGAAAAGTTGTCTATCCGTATTTAGATGATACATTTTAATGTAAAAATAAACTTTGTCAGTCTGTCTGTTGGTTAAGTTTTAAACCGCTGAACCGATTTAGATGAAAATTGGGGATAGTTTGAGTTCCAGGGAAGAACATAGGGGTACTTTTATCCCGGGATTTAACAGTTTCTGAGGGAATAGCGAGAAACGACTTCTATGCGGACGAAGTCGCGGGCAACGGCTATTACTTAGTGTATAATATGACCACAAAGATAACTGTTTGTGTAGTTGCCTCATTCTACATTTGAGTGACGGGTAGTAAATGTGTGGATGTAATTTTAAATTTTCTCGACTTATTTTATTGCATTGAAAGGGAAAAATAAATTTTCTAGATTAAACGCTTTAATGACACACTATGATACCTACTCGTACCACTATCATAAGGGTAACGTTTCAAAATTGTACCTAAAAAGGAATCATTATAGGAAGACTCCGAAATCTGGATTGTCACATAAATTTTTAGAATCGACCGTAAACTCGTTACCATCTAATGAATGACTTCGCGCAATCTAATATAAAATAACTAAAGGACTGATAATAATAATAGTAGTAATTATAATTTGGTTTTATTATTTCTAGGTTACAAGAGATTCTTGAAGGAGGTGTTGTGTCCAGAGCAAGGAAGGATGACCCAGTTATAACTAGAACACTTATTTAGACAATGATCCTGTCTGGTATAATCCGTGAAAAAGAAAATATTGACATTATGACCTGCAGTGAAGACCTGCTGTAGGTACTTCCGTTATGTAACGGGTGTTAGAGCAAAACAGTGAGTGGCGCCTCCCTTATGATGAAGATGAAGCGAAATACCCAACTCAAAGAACACCATGGCTGATCATCATAAAAAACAATATTTCTAAGATTAGTGAGTCTTTGTTTAAAAAGAGTTTATTGTCATTATTTTATAGACTTGGCCTTGACGCCGCCTTCCATGCATCAATTAGCGAAATGTATTGGCCAACGTCGTGAAAATCAATGGTCTTGTTCCGGGAATGTCAAGCTGAAAAATAATTGACCGTTTGAGAAAGGGTTCATAGGATTGCAACCAATAATCAAAATGAAAAAATAATTAAATAAAACTATGGATAACACAGACAAAACAAGCAGGTCCTGTTTAAAAGATAGAAGCAATTTAAATGGGAAAGAGGAAAATTAACACGAAAAGGGGAAAATGCTAATAATACTAATAAATAAGAAACCATATTATATTCTTTACATGGTGCACTCGTACAATATTGTGGACAATTATATAAATTCGACTCATTTCAAAGAAAAGGGAGGCATGAAAATATCAGCGGTATTACTTACATACCTATCTACCTACTCACGAAATTAATCCTGAAGAAAGGAACGGAATTTCGAGTAAATGAAAATAAAAGCTACGGTGCAGTTATAAGTTACTTACAAGTATGAAATAACAGTGGAGTAAGATTTGTAAGATAGGGGAAGTGGAACTTTTGTTAAATACATTCGAAACAGCCAGAAGGGGTCGATTTTTGAATCTCATGAATTTATTGCCTAAGCACACCAAAATGGCCGAGAATTACTGATTTGTTTATGTATATATTTTTGAAGGTCACGCCTGTCCTAATAACGAGTCCATCCAACCCACTCGTAAAGGGGGTCGCCGCCCCATCAGTTATTGTTTCTTCTTCTTTTAATTTAAGAGCCCTGCTGCTCTTGTCGGTGGAGTAATTTCCATTCAATCTTCTCTTTTCTCTGACAGCTCCTTCACCTCTCTTTACAAACGACACGTAGTTTCTCCTTCGTCTTGCTCTATCACTCTTTCCTTCAATCTTTACCTCTTTAATGTTTTTGGTTTGGTTATAATGTATAATGGTTTTATTTTTGAAACCGTAATTTTTTCAGAATTGTTATGAAACAAACCTAACCTAACCAAACGGGCTCTACGTAATGGCCTTTTAAAAATTCCTAAAAGTATTCGGTTTCAGAAATAAAACCATTATACAGGGTAGAAAAAATCTATGGGCCCTGGAGGGGAACTACCTAACTACTGCCTAAAATGTCCTAACTAAATCCTTTAGTTAGGTCATTTTACTGAAAGCAAACATACCTTTATTTTTTAAAGAAATATATCTGTAATCAACGGTCTTCTGAAATTAGCTTGTCTCACCCGGGAATCGAACCAACTAAAAATAAAAAATAAACTATTTTCGTAATATCTCCATTTTATTATTCGAATCGGTGGGATTATTGTTAAAAAAGTGAAAACTAATATTAATTTTATTTTATCATCAATACGAAGAACACATAAACATGAAACGTTTTTATAACGTAGACGGATATTAAGAAGAGAAAAGAATCTTAATAATTTAACTGATAAGTTGCTCGAAATGATCCCCTCGTTCCGGATACACAAACTTACTATTTAAATTGAAATTCATTTCGTGTAGCCAGCCCTCTGCAAAGTGTTGTGGTGTTTGCTCCCAATAACATGTTCTACCGCAACCCTTACTTCTTGTAAATGAACAGTACTAGGTATTATTAATAAAGAACTTGTAATAAATATTCAATTTGATGGGTATCTCGTACAACAGATGAGTGTAAGGTGAAATGTTTATTGGATAAATTTTATCCTGTACAATAATGCTCCCAATTCGTCTAAAAAAATAGCGCGAGTTTGTTTTTTAAATTTTAGTTGGTTCGATTCCCGGTTGAGGCAGGTGAATTTTAAAAGATCTTTGAATGTAGTTATGTTTCTTTTAAACAATAAAGGAATGTTTCCTTTTAGTAAAGTGAGCTAACTTAATAATTTAAGGTAGATCCCCTCCAGGGCCCATACATTTTTTCCACCCAGTATATTATGAACATTATGTATTATGACCCATTAGGTATTTTGAACTCTATATATTATGATACGATCCCTTTTAATAAGCATGTCGTGCTGCAATAAATGGCCAATCATCCCAATTCTTCTGGATTTCCACACACTCCAATATCCTTCTCTTCTCTTTTACTCTCGCCAATACCTCTTGATTGGATACCATCTCCGTTCTACCAATGCCTTCCATCCTTCTCCAGCACCACAGCTCAATCGCCTCCCGCCTCTCTCTATCCCCCTGTATTAGAGTCCAGTCCACGCCTCGGTTGCATATAGTGCAATACTCCATCTGCATGACATTATGTCCATTAAATTTTACTGCCTGTACATTATCATTTTTGACTTTATTAATGGGACTTTATATAAATACTAGCGACCCGCCCTCGCTTCACTCCGGATTAAAGTATTATACATATAAACCTTCCTCTTCAATTACTGTATCTATTAAAAAAAACCGCATCAAAAACCGTTGCGTAGTTTTAAAGATTTAAGCATACATAGGGATATAGGGACAGAAAAAGCGAATTTGTTTTATACCTACTATGTAGCGATATAAAAATTAAAATGCTGAAATCGTGCAACCCTGTCTCACTCCTTAGCTCATCCTTGCTTTTCCTGGTTTTTCCCCGATATTCATAACCGTTTCCTGATATTTGTACAATGCCATGATAATCCACCTATCACTATAATCTATTCTAGCTTGCCTAGTGTTCCCATCATCTTTCTTCAATCAACTCTATCAAAGGCTTTTTCCAAATCAAGAAGCTATATACTTATGTGCCCAAATCCATCCTTTTGTCAGCTATCGTTCGTAAAGCCAATATAGCTTCTCTTGTGCCCTTGTTTCTACCGAATCCATATTGGTCTTCGCCAATTAATTCTTCTGCTTTATTTCGCAATCGGTTTTGTATAATTTTCAGCAAGATTTTCGATGCTTATGAGATCAGACTGAGTGTTCATGTTCTTCCCATTTTCAAGAGTTTAGCTCCTTTGACAAATTTACTTTAAAATCTTTTGGCACCCATTATTTTTTACAAAAGTCAAATAATCACAAGTGGCATTCAAAAATCGACTCTCTGGGGGGCAATTTTTAAAGCTCACCGACCAAAAAGGACTAACTTTGAAATCATTTTGCGCAACGGGTTACCTAATGATTCGCCGACAATTATTTGGCAGATTATTGATTGGCAGACAACGTTTCGCCGAGTAACGGTACGCCGATGGATTTGTTCGTAGATGTATTGTTTCGCAGACTAACGTTTCGTAACTCAACCTTTAGCAGCTGTTTTAGTTGGCTTATGAGTCAGTAACCTGAACCACTATTGGCAGAAATTCGTTAAGCCTATTAATCACTACACATTTTGAATGTTTGCTCGAACAACTGTTCGCTTTTAAACGGTTCAACTATTATTCATCATCATATTAACTGTTTGCCACATTTTCGTTTTGCACTGGGAATGGCATCAAATACTGCGAATGTGTCTGGATTACGCTATGACATCATTGGTGGTTTTATATGCCGTGTAATAAACACTGATTAGTGGCGGTATAAATTCTTCGTGATTTCCTTATGTACCCGCATAAGTTTTGATGTTATTATTGTTGTCATTTAGTCAAGTTACGATGAACCTTAGTATCATTTGCCCTAAGTAACTGCTCGGTTTATTAATAATTTATCTATTTTTAAATTGACTTTGTTGTGTTTGTTATTTACTGAGATAAAAAAAAAATAACCTCGGAGCTTGGCTCCCGCCTTGACCTTCTAACCTAACCTATCCGAGTCGGATCTGCCCTGATTAGTCTTCCATAAAAATGCAACAGTTGTACAGTTACTTAACTGAAAAATGCCGAAACCAAAATCGACTGAACCTTAAATCTACTAAACAATAATGATGCCATGTCACATCTCTGCTTATATCATGTATCGACGAACAGTTGTTCGGTAAAATGAAACAATTACGAAATAAACAATCGACTAAACGTAACTCTGCGTATCGCTTTACTGTCTACCGACTATTCGGCGAAGCAAATAATAGGCGTAACGAAATTATACCAAACGTTACTCGGCCAAAAGAAAGGTCTGCCAATAGTTGTCTGCGAAACGAAAATCTGCGTAATTAAACTAGGCGAAGCGACAGGTCACCTTTTTTGCACAACGATTTAATCGGCGGGGGGCCCACCTTTTGGATTTTATATGATAAAGGCGTTATGATAAATTAATCAAATCCGAAATGTGGGCCCGCTCGTAGATTAAATCGCTCCATAAATTGATTTAAAAATTAGTCATTTTTCGTCGATGTGCTGATTTCTGATTGTCACAATTCTCTATTTTCAGTTTTGTATTTGTAATTAAGGACCGTATCGTTAATTATGGAAACAAGTTTGAATTGCTCTAAAAAAAAAGTTACAATATTTTGTCTTTTCTGTCATATGTCAATCTGTTAAGCATACAGTCAAGTGTTAAAACTTACTATAAAAAATTGTATAATTCGTATACATTGCAAGATGAAGGGTCTCTCAGAGAAAAAACGACATTCAATTGTGACCAAATACTGTAAAGAATCAGGTATAACTATGAGAAAGATTGCTTCAGAAGAAGGGGTTAGCCTGAAAGCTGTTTACAATACGATAAAAAGGTTTAGTATGAATAATACTTTAAAAGATTTACCTGGTCGAGGAAGAAAACGAGGCCCTTCATGTCCTAATTTGGACAAAAAGATATGCGAATATTTTTCTCAAAAAAAGAGATATCGATTCGGGATTTTGCGAAAAAATGTCGTACTTCTATTGCAATGGTTCAGCGTGCCAAGGAACGTAACTTGCTTGTAACGTATAAAAAGCAAAAACAGCCTAAACGCAGCAAAACCCAGGAGTCTTCTGTCAAAACTCGGGCTCGGAAATTGTACGACCAAATTTTAACTAAAAATGGACAATGTATTATAATGCACGATGAAACCTATGTCAAACTTGACTAAAAAACCCTACCCGGACCGCAGTTTTACACCGTAATAAAAGGTACGAAGGTCTCTAAAGACGACAAATCCATTTTTTGCGAGAAATTTGGGAAAAAAGTGATGGTTTGGCAAGCTATTTGTCAATGCGGCATGAAAACGTCTCCGTTTTTCGTAACGGGAAACTTAAATTCGGATGTGTACAAGAAGGAATGCCTTCAAAAACGGGTACTACCACTCATTCGAAAGCACAGGAGTCGTACATTATTCTGGCCTGATTTAGCTGCGTGTCACTATGCTCGCCATGTGTTGAACTGGTATCGAGAGAATAATGTCGAATTTGTCGCGAAATCATTAAATCCCCCGAATTGCCCTGAGATCAGGCCCATCGAGAAATTTTGGGCTCTGATGAAGGCAAAGCTACGAAAACAAGCTAAACCAACAGATAACATGGACCAATTAAAAAAAGACTGGATCCGTACCCACAAAACTTTCAAAACAGTCGATGTCCAAGGGCTAATGAAGAGCATCAAAAGCAAAGTGAGAAAACTGGCAAAGGGGATCAATAAATAACTAAAAGTAGTTTGTATGGTTCACTTTGAAGATCTAAGAATCGCGTAGTTTAAGTTTTGTTTTTGTAATAAAAAGTATTTATACAGATTACACCATTTTATTTGTTTCCATAATTAACGATACGGTCCTTATCATAATGTTTAGCTTAGACAATTGCTGAGGTGTAAAAGTTATCATGCAAATAGGATAGATGTGTTTTTTTTATTATTTGGGACAAGCTTGCACTGCAAAAGTCGGATATAAAAGTCAACGTCCAACATTCCCTGCCGTAGACTCAATTCACCTGGGTTAATTCACCTGGATGAACTAAGTGCACTAATTAGTAGATTTGAATACCCATAGGTGATTTGATGTTAATTAAGTACACTAATTTGTAGACTTAAATACCCTGACGCTTGTAAATAGTACTCTTTTTCTACTTTATACACCCAACAGGTGAATCAAGTATACTTAAAGTGTACTTTATGCTCCACTTCCCAGCGATAGGTGCATTAGGTATACCCTTTGTCTACTTAATACATCTAATGATTCTATATGCGATCTTTTCACACAGGTTTCTGCAGGCCTAATATGGTCGGGTTTATCGACGCAATAAAGTGTGGATAAAACAACCGTCACTCTCGCACTTACCAACTTGTTAGAAAAAGATGATTGTTTTGTCCACATTTTATCACGTTGATAAATGCGAGTATAATAGCCTCTGGCCACTTAAACAACCAAGATAAATTAAAGTACATATAATTATTAAATGACATTTAGTAAATTTCAATTTATGGACATATCTTATCGTAACATCTCTAAAAAATGACCCACACTAATGTCCCCATATAACAATTCCATTTGAGCGTCTTGGATTATTTTATCGTTGATTTGACTACTGAATTTACGTAGATTTGGTTGCCGTTTTGTACAAGAGTCTTTTTTAAAAGCTGCTATTACGTCTAGAATATTTTTATTATATCTTTTGATGCTTTTGTTTAACTTTCCATGCCAGCCTTCAACAAAATTATTTGTACGGTGCCTCTCACCGAACACGCACCATTCTTCAATGAGGTTTGACTTCATCCATTGATTTTTAAAGTACTTTAAAAAAGGTTGCAGGTGTTCAAATTTTGCAAACTGGCTCTGGACATATTGCCAGCCATCAATAATTTTATATTTAGGCAAAAGTGCTAAACTTCGGCACAGAAATACGCAGCGGCGGTTATTTTTGTCTTTAAACAATTGTAACTGTTTCGCTTTTCTCTTCAAGCTCTCCTGGAAATGGTAATAACAGCCTTTTACAGAGACTGTCGGAAAAACGGTAGCAATGCCTTTCATGGCACTTTTTTCAAAATCACGCGTATATTTCTGTGGATTCCACCCGGGTATTCTTGATTTAATCATTTGGAACAAAATTTGATACGATAAGGTGCTTCTTCTATTCATCAGAGCATAAACAAGTGGCGATATATTAGTAGTTTTAGAGCCACTACCACAATCTCCGTAGATAGTATAAATTTGGGTAAACGGTGGTACGCATGCCGTAAAAGTCCCATCTCCAAAAAAATGTTTCAAACCCTCCATTAGAGTCATAGCTTTTTTTGAACAGAATATAATTATTATTTCGTCAGTATCATAATAATCAGCTAGCATAAAATCTTAAAATTTTTTTGGAATCACAATTTTGCCAACATCTTTAAAATATGCGACCTTACGGACACCTAGACATTTATTTCGTTTTCTGTATAACCCAGCTTTAACATCATCTAGAGGTGGTACGTCGCATACGAGATCGTATCCATTATCTTTTAAAGATTCTTGGGCTGCTTCATACAACTTAGGTATTGGTTCGTCTGTCGTGCAGATTTTGTCCTTACAAAGTTGCAATTGCTCAGCCCACACATTTTTGGCTGGATCGGGCACACAGCACGTTTCGTGCAAAACATTCTTGATTATTTCTTTATTCTAAAAGTAAGAAAAACATAATAGAGAACAACTAAGCTAGGTTTAAACTACTTATAGCCGCATAGCATACAAACTCGGTAACGATAAACATACCTACTTATATAGAGAAATACATACTTAAATACATAAATAGAAAACATCCATGACTCAGGAAGAAATACTCGCACTCATCATACAAGTATTTTCCCATACCGGGATTCGAATCCGGGACCGCTAGTTTTGTAGGCAGGGTCATTACACTCATTACCAACTAGGCTACCCGCGTCGTCGTCAATAACTTCGGGCAATAGCTACAATCAATAAAATAGTTACACGGATAATACCCCCTGACATTACATAACACAAATACAATACCTGTATAGTAATAGAACCACTACACTTCCTGTTGCAACATCGCCACCAAATTGCACCACTGGCGTATTTTTTTTTTTTGTAAAATTGTCGGCCTTCGTTTAATAGGACTACACCTCGCCCTCTTTTTATAAATGTAAATTCATTCATAACTGATTCTTGACGACAATCCACAAGCAGACAGTAATGAAAGACAATAAATGACATTTATTAATTATAATGTACCTACTTCACTTTATCTTGGTTGTTTAAGTGGCCAGGAACGAAAATGCGAAAAGATCGCATATCGAATCATTGCACTAATGCACTATCGCTGGAATTGGAGCATCAAGTACACTTTTAATACCTATACTGGATTCACCTGTTGGGTGTATAGAATAGACGAAGAGTATACCTAATGCACCTATCGCTGGAATTGGAGCATCAAGTACACTTTTAGTATACTGGATTCACCAAGGTGAATTATGTATACTGATAATAAAACATTGTACTTTTAAAAACAATACTGGTGAATTACGTCTACTAATCAGTGCACTTAGTTCATCCAGGTGAATTAACCCAGGTGAATTGAGTCTACGGCAGGCAACATTCTTAGTAAGCATTGAAAATGCCCCTTACAAATTGATACCCAACCATGACGCCAACCTTAAGTAAATATTGTGCTAAATGAATGGAAAAAATGAAGTAATTTATAATCATAGTCGTAAAAAAGTGACCCATCTAAAAATAGGCTTAATAACAAAGCTCAATTTTCGGAACCTTAAGGTCTGACGTCCGTAACTATTTTTTCACTTTATGTTAATTTCTAGATTTACAATCTCTATTACTAGAGTAGGTTTACATGTTCAATATGGGTCATCATCACAATTATGCTAATTTGTATTGAAAACGTATCTTCATTAAATTGTTACTCAAATTATGTTATTGTTATGGATTTTGCAAATACTTTTAATGCGAATACAAATACTTTTGTACCTACTAGGTTTAAACACAATAAACTTCAATGTAATAAATGATTTATTTACATTTTCATATGTTTACATGACGTGTAATTAGTTGCATTCCTCGAAATCTCGAAATAAGTACGCTGCGACCTCATCTGGGGATTTAAAAAATATTCGTGTTAAAAGTAGTTAAGACGTTGTTGTAAAGTATCTTTCTTTCTTTGTTAAAAATGAGATGCCAGTAGATACGGCCGCAGCATAAGGAAGACCCATTAAATATATGATCCTTACAGAGAGAATTAGTTATATAAGCTATTAAAACCATTGGGAAAATAATGGTCTGTACAATGGTTTTTTTTACAACCTGGTGAAATTCGCCAGGGATGTCACGGGACTTATAATTTTGTCGTTCTTAAGGGATCCTGTATTCAGTGGATGGCAGAAAAGATGTCAACTTCTCACTGGTTTATTCAAATAAGAACTGATCAGGCGCGGCGCAGCGTATTAATTAAATGCCCGTCGCTCATTTGCGAAATGGGTAAAGCCACTACTTATACTTACGGCAAACCGTTTTAATAAGTAGGTAATTAAAAAGTTCATCATTTCGCGAATGAACGATGTGTTTTAAGTATAATTATATTGTAACTGCGCCAACTTATTCAATTAACCAAAACGTATCGCGTTGACTACTTAGATCAATGTTGACTATTTTCTTTGGAGTTTATCAGTTTTCAAGGTAATTAATATTGCCATCACGCCTGATATGTTCTTTTTTGTATTACTTACACTAAATCAACCTTTAACCCCTTTTTCATATAATATTTGAACAGTGTTTAAATTATAATAGTTAATGTGTGCCAACAACGCATCTTAACTATTAGTGGTCTTTAAATACTGTTGTGATATTGTATGAATAAAGGGGTCAGCGAATAACTTACGTATGTGGTTATGTGTAAGCACGTGCCTACACACACATATGCATAGCTGAGCTTTTAACTAGACGAACTAGATGGCAGCACGTAGGTATCGCAAGAACAGAAAAAAGAGCAGAGTTACCAGTCTATACCCAAGTATACAATAGTAGTCTTTGGTTTATACGCTGAAAAATTAGACTTCAAGATTATAAAGTACTGTCAAATCTTAACCTATAATTTTTTTATAACAGTTTTTACATACAAAGTGATTGAAATAAGCTGAAAACAACTGAAATACATGAAATTATCAACAAATACAGTATAAAATACGCTGATAACACACAACAGAAGCTAAATATGTTCTCTAAACTGGAAATTGTAAACTATTTGGAAAGTTGATGGCAAACTATAAAAATCCTAGTAAACTCCAAAAAAATGATCAGAAAGGTCTCAAAATCTTCAAAATTACACGGAAATGGGCGCCATTTGTCACATGGTGTCCTGCCCGGAGGGGTACAACAGGTGACAAAACAAAATAAACGAAATAAGTGACAGAAAGTTTGCAGAGTAAGATACTGGAGTACCAATGGAGTTTACTGGGACCATACAATTAGGAGCTTAATGAAAACAGGTTAGTAATTATCACAGTCTTTATTCCTTTGCAGCTCTATACATGATGTTATGAAATTGTGAACATAACTTTGCACATAATTCCTACTCTACAAGAATAGATTTAGCTCAGCGGAAGGCTGGTCGTGTTACACAAAGTAAAGGTTCTTATGTTATGAATTTACAATTCTTAGGTGGTAAGTTGTTAGTCCCTAGTTATAGAGTTGCCATCAATTCCAATCTACGAGTTCAAATAATTATTATTGATATCCTACTTCCCTAATATATAAATATTGTCTACAGACCTTGATCTGAAGAAAACCTTCCTTCCTGGACGATCAACTTAATGTGGTCCGCGGTTGACAGACTGGCGGAGCGGTCCCAAGACACTGCGTCGCAAGCCACAGGATCCTCGGTCAGCTCACAACAGCTTGTCAAGGTCTACCAAAATCTTCGTGCCTATGGCACGCCTACCCCAAAGGTGGGTTTAACCAGTTAAATCCTACTTCCCTACTTGTATGACTTTACTGAATGGTCTTAATCAAAGATTTATTACTTACAGATTTAAAGAGAGTACCTGCCAAACACTAATCACTTAAGAAACTACTTCAAAGCTTCCAGTACCTAAATATGGTTGGACCCAGAATCGGAATAAACAAAATGTATTTCAAAATAAATTTGTCCAACTATATTGGCGAATCGGAAGCTAACTTCTACTGAGAATATCTAAAGTTCGGAACCTACAAAATTTGGAAATAGCTACTTAAAGAATACTGAAATTAAACAGAAATAGTTCTTTGTTGAATCTATTTCTGATATAACACCAAAATCAAGTGTTATTTAAAACCAAAAGTCTATATTATAATTGAAGTCACCATCATTTCCGAAAGGATCTCCAAAAGAAGAAACGTTGAAGCAACTCTTGGATCAAAGTCCTTATAGTTAAGAAATTATCTCTATTTCTCAATTTAGAGATTAAGTTCTACCAAACAGATGTTTTATCTGAAATAATCATTCTATGATAAATAATTATCTGAACCAACAGAAAATATAATTTAATAAAATTTAACAAGAAAACCTTTTAATATCTTTAATAATTAGAAGTGATACCCCAATAAAAGACCATACGAAAAACCTAGCCTATTAAATGTAAAGTTAATAATTCCTAATAGGTTAACTATAGAATACCTCCTAGTCATGATACTATCTGACTAATACTACCAATGTAACTTCACTAGAAGAAATGTCCTTGGTCAATCTAGAACAGCTGTTCATATGTATTCCCTTGGGAATGGCTTAATGAGTTGACAGCATCAGAAACCAACCGTGGTCCTTAGACTTAGACGGCAGAGTCGTAACTCGGTTTGTACTGCAATCATTAGCCGTAGATTGTGAAAGACAGAAGGACCGTTCAACTTGTAAGTATTGCCCTAAACTTTATCAATATGAAAGTCTAACTTTGTATAGGGATATCTAATATCCTTGAGGTGTGTCTAGCCTCAAATGCCTCAGTCAGTGATCAATCCAGTCACATAGGCGCCTTTAGTCAGTGATCAACCCCGTCACTTTAGGCTAAACTCTACCAGAGTATTTATGTATACTTAAGAAAAAGGTAAATAGTTTACATTCGAAATTTTATCAATATGAAAGTCTATCTTTGTATAGGGATATCTAATATCCTTGAGGTGTGTCTAGCCTCAAATGCCTCAGTCAGTGATCAATCCAGTCACATAGGCGCCTTTAGTCAGTGATCAATCCCGTCACTTTAGGCTAAACTCAATCAGAGTATTTATGTATATTTAAGTAAAAGTATTTAGTTTATATTTAACTTTACCTACTTTGCTCATTCCTCAACGACCATGTGTATAAGTCAACGCAGAGAAGTTTAGAGGATAATTATGATACGCTCTGGCATCAATTAACCTACCTAGATGAAAACCTATTAGTTAACTGTTTAGTTATTTGTTTTATAATTGTAACCACTCTAACTTAACTTATAGATTTAATATACACCCTACAACTTAAATCCTTATATTAATATGGTAAGTAAACCTATAAATTAATACACATGATAATTGTGACCACTCACTTAGCTTATAGACTTAATATTAACCCTACAACTTAGAACCTTATCGTCATATCTTAAGTAAGCCTATAAATTAATATGCTTGGTACCGCAAACGATCATACACTCTTATCCTAAATCCTAATAAACTGTTTCCCTTCCTAGTTACTTTTGACGTTTATAAATATTTCCTATACCACAGATTCGTAATTCGTCAACTCTCTTATATTATAAGTTTATAACTATGAGCCTTCCCAGCAAAACAAAGTTTTAAAATATTTTTACTTATTGGAATATTTTTAGTTTTATCCGCAAGATAAATAAATTTTTGTTTCCTAATAGTTTTAGATTATATTTTATTCGCTAACCTTTGTTTATTAAAATGCCTATAAATTAAACCATAGCTGCTGAACAACGAAAGTGACAATTGAAAATTAACCCATGACACTTTATATACCTAGCTAAGCACATTACGTGTTTATAAGCCTCTCCCGGTTTAAGGAGAGAACTACTAACTACCTAATGAATCCTAAAAACCCTATTCAGCTACTGTTTTAAATCAAAACTAAGAGACTATTGCATAACTCTTACATTTACAGTTAAATGTGTGGATGTGTGATGTCAGAATATCTCGGTGTAAAGATACCCTGCTAGACCAACTAGACCTAACATAACAACGATTTCGGAAACTAGATCTCCTGTGTGTGGTCCTAAGACTTTTCCACCGGCTAGATAGTGCAAGCTAGCCTCAAGTTGGTTTCCAAGTCGGATAGATACCTAAGGTGGTCGATGTATAAATATATAGATAAGGGGACAAACGTCAAACCATACACTTTAAGTCGTCTCTACTGCCTAGGCTCGGATCCTCTACGTGGGACCCTATAGAGCAAACTTACAGCTTATAGCCAACGTCAGCTGACATACCGATTTAAAAGGTGTCAGAGCCTTTTGAACGCGAAAACCCCAACTTACTTGGTTAGTGAGATAAAACCGTCAGATTCCTGATAGAAAAGAAAGAAAGAAAAGAAAAGAAAAATCATTTATTCAGTGCCTAAATATACAATAACAAAACTAAGTGCAAACAACTTGTATACTTAACTATTTTTACCTAAAGGCACTAAAAGGGCAACCAGCTCAGCATTTATGCTGCAGCATGTAGCCACAGCGCTGATTTACAGCTGGACCCATCGATACGACATTAATTACATGCGGAAGGCAGCCAGATTACAGAGGTACATAAACTTTAACGAAAATCCTTACAACAAGACAAGACGCAGTGACAAAAGAAAAACCCTCAAGGCAACCAAAACACTAATTTATAAAAGGTGGTCAATGATGCCGCCACACTGAAGGGAAATAACATGTTTCTTAAGACCAGACACAGAAGCATGGCCAACACAGTAATCCCGTATAGGTGGCGGAATATTGTTCCATATTTTCATGGCGGCATACTTAAAACTTCCCCGAAAGGCCGCGGATTTATACCGCGGGACCACTAGACGGGTTAGGCGCGCTCTGCTAGACCAGGTAAGTTTATCGTAAAGATATGGAGGTGACTGCTTGCCCACGACGCCAAAAAGAAGCGTAGCAAAATGCAAGTATCGTCTTGACGCCATGTTTGTTACCTTTGCCTCGTTGAGGTAAGGCGACACATGGCTTCTTCGGGGAATCCTAAAACAATATCTTGCACAGGCATTCTGAACACGTTGGATTAAGGTCTTGGTTTTAGACAAGAGCCGTGGGCCGTATCCCGTGTCTTCGTAACTTAATTTGGACAGTACAAGAGACTCCACCAAGGTTATCCTCATTTGCTGACTAAGAAAATCAGGCATTTTATACAGAATTTTCAGCCGATAGAAACAATTTCGTGCTACATTTAAAATATGTGACTCAAATCGTAAGTTGCTATCCATCAAAAGACCCAAATTTCGTGGTTCAGTCACTTGTTCGATGGGCTCATTTTTTATTTTAATCGTAAAATTCTTATTTAATACTTTAGGTAATTTGTGTTTTGAACCTAGCACCATATATTTTGACTTCAGTGGATTTAATACAAGACAATTTTGCTCAGCCCAATTTACTATTCTAGATAAATCATCATTGATTTTTGAAACTGCTAACTTTGTATCTTTGGGATCAAAGGAGAAATAAAGTTGCACATCATTAGCGTACATATGATAGCTACAATTTTGAAAACAATTTGTTATATCAGCACTATAAAGTATAAACAGCAGGGGACCGAGAATGGAGCCTTGAGGCACGCCTCTGTTAACTACGCTACGAGATGAACATACAAAGGAACCATCCTGTACCCACCCCCCTGTCTTACTTTCTCTTATCCTCTATCCTCTTATATTATATATAATGTATCAAAACTATTGAAGACTCTTTATAACCTTTAAACTATTTAGATTGTTGGAATAAAAGATAAATTAACTGCGTTGATGGTGTTTAGCCTAAAACTAAATTAATAACTTGTAATATAAATTGTTGAAATGGCCACGTGATCGTCTAATGTCTAGGAACCTAAGTTGTGAACCTATTTTAGTAACCTAAGTACTTTAATGAAATAAGAGAATGATATAACCAGTCCTAAAATAACATATTTCCCTACTCTAGATTAATAACAACTTCTACAACACAAACTTTTCCCTTAATTAAGAGAAGTGAGATGAGAGTCTACCTAATTTATTATACACCTATAATTATGTTACAAATTAAACCTGATAAAACATTTATTCCAATGACTAAGAAACCTTTAAGACTATTAGATAAATTTGATTGTCAATAAAAGGCTAAATATAAATGAAATGAATTAAGTTTTGTAAAAATATATGTCAGTTGTAAAGGTAGGTACCTCTCTGACTGTTCCAGTACTTCCGGTCATAGCTATGTAGATCCTACACCGATATTCTACTAAATACTAATTTTATTTGTACGACTTCTATTTGAGTATTCTATAAATTTAATAGTTTTTGTGAATCCCTACATATTAGTGGTAAAGGGTGGGCACCTCCCCGCCCAACCGGTACTTCCGGCCATTACTATGAAGTTCCCCCACTAATATCCTACCAAAATACTAATTTTATATATTTAACTCTTATTTCAGTATTCTAGAAAGTTAAGTATTTTAAGTATTCTAGAAATAGTTCTTTGTTGAGTCTATTTCTGTTATAACACCAAAATCAAGTGTTATTTAAAACTAAATAAGTCTATATTATAATTGAAGTCACCATCATTTCCGAAAGGATCTCCAAAAGAAGAAACGTTGAAGTAACTCTTGGATCAAAGTCCTTATAATTAAGAAATTATCTCTATTTCTCAATTTAGAGATTAAGTAATACAAACAGATGTTTTATCTGAAATAATCATTCTATGATAAATAATTATCTGAACCAACAGAAAATATAATTTAATAAAATTTAATAAGAAAACCTTTTAATATCTTTAATAATTAGAAGTGATCCCCCAATAAAAGACCATACGAAAGACCTAGCCTATTAAATGTAAAATTAATAATTCCTAATAGGTTAACTATAGAAAACTTCCTAGTCATGATACTATCTGACTAATACTACCAATGTAACTTCACTAGAAGAAATGTCCTTGGTCAATCTAGAACAATTGTTCATATGTATTCCCTTGGGAATGGCTTAATGAGTTGACAGCATCAGAAACCAACCGTGGTCCTTAGACTTAGACGGCAGAGTCGTAACTCGGTTTGTACTGCAATCATTAGCCGTAGATTGTGAAAGACAGAAGGACCGTTCAACTTGTAAGTATTGCCCTAAACTTTATCAATATGAAAGTCTAACTTTGTATAGGGATATCTAATATCCTTGAGGTGTGTCTAGCCTCAAATGCCTCAGTCAGTGATCAATCCAGTCACATAGGCGCCTTTAGTCAGTGATCAATCCAGTCACTTTAGGCTAAACTCAATCAGAGTACTTATGTATACTTAAGTAAAAGTATTTAGTTTATATTTAACTTTACCTACTTTGCTCATTCCTCAACGACCATGTGTATAAGTCAACGCAGAGAAGTTTAGAGGATAATTATGATACGCTCTGGCATCAATTAACCTACCTAGATGAAAACCTATTAGTTAACTGTTTAGTTATTTGTTTTATAATTGTAACCACTCTAACTTAACTTATAGATTTAATATACACCCTACAACTTAAATCCTTATCTTAATATAGTAAGTAAACCTATAAATTAATACACATGATAATTGTGACCACTCACTTAACTTATAGACTTAATATTAACCCTACAACTTAGAAACTTATCGTCATATCTTAAGTAAACTTATAAATTAATACGCATGATAATTGTAACCACTTACTTAACTTATAGACTTAATATTAACCCTACAACTTAGAACCTTATCGTCATATCTTAAGTAAGCCTATAAAATTAATATGCTTGGTACCGCAAACGATCATACACTCTTATCCTAAATCTTAATAAACCGTTTCCCTTCCTAGTTACTTTTGAAGTTTATAAATATTTCCTATACCACAGATTCGTAATTCGTCAACTCTCTTATATTATAATTTTATAACTATGAGCCTTCCTAGCAAAACAAAAGATTTTAAATATTTTTACTTATTGGAATATTTTTAGTTTTACCCGCAAGATAAATAAATTTTTGCTTCCTAATAGTTTTAGATTACATATATTTTATTCGCTAACCTTTGTTTATTAAAATGCCTATAAATTAAACCATAGGTACTGAACAACGAAAGTGACAATTGAAAATTAACCCATGACACTTTATATATCTAGCTAAGCACATTATGTGTTTATAAGCCTCTCCCGGTGTAAGGAGAGAACTACTAACTACCTAATGAATCCTAAAACCCTATTCAGCTACTGTTTTAAATCAAAACTAAGAGTATTGCATAGCTCTTACATTTACAGTTAATTGTGTGGGTGTGTGATGTCAGAATATCTCGGTGTAAAGATACCCTGCTAGACCAACTAGACCTAACATAACAACGATTTCGGAAACTAGGTCTCCTGTGTGTGGTCCTAAGACTTTTCCACCGGCTAGATAGTGCAAGCTAGCCTCAAGTTGGCTTCCAAGTCGGATAGATACCTAAGGTGGTCGATAAATAAATATATAGATAAGGGGACAAACGTCAAACCATACACTATAAGTCGTCTCTACTGCCTAGGCTCGGATCCTCTACGTGGGACCCTATAGAGCGAACTTACAGATTATAGCCAACGTCAGCTGACATACCGATTTAAAAGGTGTCAGAGCCTTTTGAACGCGAAAACCCCAACTTACTTGGTTAGTGAGATAAAACTGTCAGATTCCTGATAGTAGAATCTTTCTAGTTCTTTCCCGTAACCAAAATGTAAGCGTAGTTTTATGAATGTTATCAACGTCTGCCTGGGTCTCAGCTTTACTAACTACCACTAGGGTGTCGGAACTGAGATCTGGAAACCAAACACAATATTAATATTTGGAATAAACAAACCGCAACTATCTAACACACAAACAAACACAACCTGAACGAACTGTTATAGCTAATCCCAAAGATCTAATAGTTGTAAACTCAGCAACACTAAACACTCTCCCCATTCCTAACCCCAACTTTTCACGTTTATCGTTATCACGAAGTGTATCCAATGGTTACCCAATCCCACCCAAATTATATTAACACGATGATTAAAATAATAAACTCGATAAGAGCAGCAAACATAAATAAACAAAAAACACAAAACAAATGCACATGGTCTCCGACCCTCGAATCGCGGCTTCGACTTACTCAGTACAGCACCCAGGAAAATGTGAAGGCAAAAGAGGACGCTCTTCCCCATCTGACCTGTATTTATAGCCTCCGGGACCCGACGCCAAGAAAGCCCCCCCCCCCCCGCATGTTGTACTTTCCCCATTTTATTCTATCCAAAAACGTGCAAACCATTTTGATCCTTACACACCTCATACAGAGTATATTTCGCAAATCTTATGTTTTCACACAGTCTGCTGTGCAGTTATCGCTCTTTATAAGGCAATTTCCTGAGCTATCTTACAACCCAAATCCAACCATTTATTATGAATATTACTCCATGGTAATAAAGTTTGAAATTCAATATAAAGTCATTAGAATACGAACGAATCTAGGTGACCCCCGAAACTTCACTTTGGTAACAGAAGCAAAAGTGAAATAGTCGTTATCTGTGCAACTATCTGATAGACAAAAACTTCTATTTTTTTTTTATTAATTTCTATTCATAAACAATAATGCATAAATTAATGATATATTCTGATAGCAGACCCGTTACACGTACATACAACCTTTGGCCCGGGAATATCTTTATTATGTAGAACAACGCCATCTCAACACCACGACTAGAATTTATTGTATCGATTGATTATTTATCTTAACTAGTTATCTTAGATAGTTCACAACGTCAATCAAAGAGGTCACTGTTTACAATGTTTGCCCCTAATACGATATCTGTACTGTTGTAATTCGGGATTCAAATTGGTTTTAACATCCGATGCATACTTAGTTGAAATTTTGTTTATTATTACTAAAAATTGTGTAATCTTTCCACCTTGTAATTTTTAATTTTAAATGTTGTTACTCTAAAGTGATACCTTTCAGACCTTCAATAAACAGAGTGCATGTCCACCTTTATGTGTTCACAGAGTAGAGTATTTTAAAACTTTAGAAAAACGCCTGGTTAATGGAATATTTAAAGCGTCCACTATTTTTCGTACAACAAATATTTATTACTAACCCAAATATAAATATTTATTGTTTTTGATGTTTAAATATTCACTATGTGACATTGATTTACTTCGCAAAATTGTTTGTTTTAAATTTGGCTGAATAGTCACAACCATTTCCAATTCTCAGAGTCTATGTCAATTATAATCAAAGCTGTCTCCTTGATATTCTTTCCGCAAATGTACTGAAACGTCATGCGATGCTCGCGCTGAATGTCACAAACTCATTCCGATCCTTGTAATTTATCCTTAGATATATAAATGAATTAAGTTTGTTTATTTATAAAACATACAGTAAGATGCCAGCAGCTTCGTCTAGTTATAATTGTATCCCTAAACGATGGTGTCAATTGAAGCTATTCCTATAACTTTTACTATCAGTAGATTATTCGCCACTAAGAACAACATTACACTGGAACTAAGTTCATTTTGAACCTGTGTTCCAGTACAGCCACCCCCACAATGTCTATGCAAGACAACATCTTTGATGTTATCTGTAAGAGACATTGGAAAAAGAATCTTAAAAATACTCCCATATCAGACTTGAATTTTCTAATTCTCTGATAGACTAACCTCTTAGAAATAGGTATATAATTATTACTATTATTATTTTATTTTAAACTTGACACCATGAATCATGTACTTGTCTCATTTTGAATAACCTGTTTAGATGTGTTAATAAGTTGCAATAATAACCTCAAACTTCACCATTGCTGCAGGAATTATAGTCACATTGCTCTACTGGCGTTCCTATTATTCCAACATCGCTCTGGTAAAAGGAGATAGAATAACCCCTCAGACTCCACTATTTCAGTAAGAACTATAGTCTCATTGCTCGACTGGCGTTCTGTTCCAACATTGCTTTGGGTAAAGAAAAAGTCGAGTCCTCCGACGCAAATTGATAATACCTTTCCTTTGTGTATACCATAAAGTCCATGATTCAAAATGTTATTTCGGTCAGAATTCATTAACCTTTTAATAATTTTACCTTATTATTTCTTTCCAATTACTTATTTTCAATATATTCAATAATATCTCTTTCTACACTAATCCTATATGGGAAACCAAATTTGTTGATATCTGTTCCGCCCACTATGCTTTAATGTGGTGTGTATTTAACCAAACACAAAGTAAACCGACAACCTTTCCGGCAGAGGATAGGACTTTATGAATCTTAACATTAACTAATGATGATATCTTCCTCTAATTTTATCAGTTCGCAAGAGTAGCACTTATTTGTGAGATAAGTGTTTTCTAGTAATAAATCTCCTGGGAATCAATCGAAATCTGTACGTTCACATCGCCCGAACTCAAATTTCTTTTCCTCATGCTCGGAATAAGGGATTCCTCCGGGAAATTCTACCCGCAATACTGACATAATGTTAAACAAGTACTAGGTAATATCTTCAAAAGTCAAATTCAAAATCCAATCCACACCCCCACAAGATCAGTTCTCTGTCCTCTCCTATTTGGTGCATGTATTACTTTCAATAATTAAAATAGTCCAACTTCAGCTATATTGACATACCCAATACTGTGACTATCAAGTCCGCCAATAGACTTACTCTCTAAAACTTCATTTCATTAAACCTTTAACATTGAACTTTCCATCACTGAAAGCAAGTGTGTAAATTTTGTAAACTCCAGTACCTGTGTAGTATTAATTGTCAAAAACTACCCTTTCCAATGGGTCGAATCGTAGTTACGATTTTAACCTGACACATAAATTTTTGACAATTAATTGTGTATAAATCCCCACCAAGAGGTTCAGACATCGACAAATCCAGCCTGGCTATAATCCAACATCGTCCATCCCAAATTGGTCCACTTTTACTCATTCATTAAACTATCTCACTTTATACCCCAAATTCAACTCAAACCATGAAAACACATTTCATCCATCATCTATCGTTTTTATACCCTAAGGAAGTAGTTTTCCTGCAATTTCCACACATAATAATATGACCAAATTCGGATAGCCGCTCCTATAAATTTATAACCAAATTTCTTTACAAGAAATTTCCCTTCTACCTTATTCATGTTCCAATTTAAATATATTTATACATATTAAATTTACCATAAACATAAACTTTCCTGAACTCCCATGTCAATCTTATTGGCAAACAATCCAACCATATTTAGTTTCACCCCCCATTATGTTAAAACATTTAATTCTAAAACCTCTTATGCAATTTTTTTATTTTCCTTACTCAACTATTTACTATCTATTATCATTTGTTTTAAATAACCAACCAGTTTTACCTACATTTTCTTTTCCTAATACATTATCATAGTTTGTCTAAAATCTTTGGTCTATGAAAACCAATCTATACTTTGAACATAAATCGCTATCAACCTTTGCCTTTAAAATATCTCCGCAACCTTTATATACCGTAAAATTAAAGATAAACTCACCTAGTGATTTATAGCAACTATAGCAAAATAATTTATTAAATTATTTTTCCACTCAATATTTCAAAACCACGTTCCCTTCGAAGAAGACTCATAGCTACAAATGATACTATAATACTAATTCCTGTTAAATTTTAATACGTTTATTTATACCGCTTATTTAATAATACCAGTTTCCTGACTTAGCGTTACCTCTCGACTCCTTAAACATATTTGAGTTTTTGAACGAACGGTCGCCATTGCGGGCACTGACTTGACAGGTCTTGATCTTGATATGATAATCTAGATCTGATAAGGTTGATACGAGAAAAGGAAGGTCCCTTATGTTATATTTACCAAGTTTAACATGAATTACTGTACAAATCATAACTAAGCTAGTCAAATGATGTGACAAAATGCGTAGAATGTGGTCCCACCTATCGACAACCTGGCCACTTGTAAAACGTAAGTATAATGATGGACTTCTTTTACTATTTTGTCGGTCAACTTACAGCATTAACCTAAAACATGTTGTTGAGCGCTTCGTTTTAAATAGTGCTATTCTTTAACTTGAACTTAAAGTAATAATAACGTAGTAAAACCTAAATAGTTGTTATGGTATTTTCAGTAACTAATGGAATCCTTTGCTTTTGTTTCAGCCTTTGTATCGTATTAACTTGATACCTTCGCTGATATAAGAAAATTACTTGGCTTACTTGATGACACCAATGATGGTTAAACTGTTTAAAAGATATAACCAAACTAGAGGAAATAATAATTGCTGCACGTAAACCTCCGTGAACCCAGTGCAAGCTAAAAGATTTGGTTACCTACTTGTGTTTTAGCTACTAAGCAAAGTGATGTGATATGTGGGTTTTGTTGCATTTGAATACTAACAATCATGTTATCTTATCTTTCTGCAATATTTTCTTTCCCTTTGTTATGTACTATTCATAAATTATACAATTGTTACATATAAGTTTCTTTTTATTTTCAAATACCTAACCAAGCATGGTTTGTTTCCTTAGTGCACTGCCTTTCAAATTTCAATTTATAGAATCTGTATTCCTGCGTTTTCTTTTGTGTAAGCGCTTAGTGTTATCTAGCCTTGTTAAACATAATGTCCTAACCACCCCCCTGTCTTTACAATATGTAAGAAGTTTTAATTTTTGAAAGCGGTTTTACCTATTACAATAAATAGTAATCAACCCTTGTTATCCAACATTATAACTTATTTATGATATTATGATTGAGTTATTGTAAAATCATAAATTCTTTTATGATAAACAATTTACCAACTCTTTACTTACAAAAGTTTTAATGTTTAATAAATTTGTGCGGATGTATCTAAACAAATTTTTATTCCGCATACCAATAGAAAACTGGTGTACTAATAATTATTCTTACATAACATCCCATTTTATCTTAAATTAAGACATCTAATTATACTATAAGTTTCATGTTCCTACTAAAACTAAAAAAAAATAAAGTACTAGTGACATGGTAACTAGTAACTACTTAGGCTTAGACTTCAAACAAAATATCCCACTAAGAATGTGTTCACTATTTTTTCATAAGATCACTGCTTTGATCATTATAGCTAACTATTGTTTCTTGTCCTTAAATGATTAATACTTGTTATGGCCGCATTTTACTTTTAAATCAGGGCAGTCTATAGATCCCTATTCCTTCTACCTCGTTTTCAGTCTAAACTTATACTCCTAATTAATTCTAGATGAGACTCCTAATAAATTCCAAATGAGAAGTGGAATCATGCTTGTGATTTATATTTATGTGTCTAGTAAATATATTTCATGATAACTTTATATAGTCGCAGATGGGTAAGTTTATTACTAATATTTCCATAGCTCTGACTCGGCTTGGAAAAGGTGTTGAATTAAAACTTGCAACAAGGACCGAATTTCTCTCAATTAATTACTTATATGCACAAAGAACTATCTACTACATTTTCATACCACCATTTAAATACAGAAAAGTGAAACTTTCATCTATCCTTTTTCTTTTATTTATTAATTTGTTTTGCATTGTAATCAATTGTTACATATAAATCACATATTTTAATTGAATTAGTTATATTTACTTATCTCATTGTAATATAACCTCCTTTGATTTTTTTTTTTTTTTTTTTTTAACCAACATTTGCTTTGGCCACAACCACATACTGCAGTTTCACCAAAGAAGAAAATAATGAAAGAGAGAGAGAGGAAAGAGAACCACCTCTTACTCCCCACCAACCACGACCAATCTCTAATGTCTGTTACAGAAATTCACTCTTTTAAATTGTGTAATGAATTTTCAGTACTCTTTGGAAATTTAATTGAGCTATTCAAACTATAATAATGTTTCTGTTCAGATCTTGAATTGATCGTGATTTAGCTCTCTCCCTGTCCAACCATTTCTCTCTCTTTCATTCCTTTTTAATTTTATTATTCATTAAAAACCAATTTTAACATTATTCCTTAACTAATGTACATTCATTTTCTATTCCAAGTCTTTATTATTCTTTAAGGTACAACTCCAACACTCCTCACTTAATTAATCTACATCTCTTATTCTAATTTTCTAAATATTTTTTTTTTTTATAATTTTCTTTTATATAACTTACATGTTTTCTTTCTTAAAATTTTATTTTTCATTAAGGAACTCAGTTTTTTTTTTCTTTCTTTATTACTCATTTATCAATGTAAGTATATTATCCTTTAACTTTCCTCGTTTAATTAATCTATAAGTAACCTTTCCTTTTCAAAGGGTTTTTTTTTTTGTTAATATAATTATATAACTAAACTATTCTACACAATTTGTGTTCTGTTCTGATCATTCTATTACTCAAATTATTTGCTTATATTTAAATCAACCTAAGTTTAATTTTACTGGAGTCCCTGGTCAGCATGTACACCGTCATTTGTATAGTATCGTGATAAATGGATAGTATTATATTTACCACGAATTTTGTTAGTTTTTGGATCCACTAAGATGTAAACATTTTGATAAGGCACTGCAGCCACCTTGAATGGACCCTCATATAACGCTTGAAATTTCTTAGTGAGTTTTCTTTCCGCATCAGATTTATTTAATTTCCTAATTTTTACCAAATCCCCTATCTGATATTGTATCAATCTATATTGTTGATTAAACTTAGCCTGTCTGTGCTGAGCTGCCCTATTCAAATTAATTTTAGCCTTTTGCCTTACATCTTCTATATTCAATTGTATGTTTCTTTTAATCTCTTTGTCAAAAGTCATTGTATTTGGTTGACCATATAAAATCTCACAAGGAGTGTAACCGGTGCTTTCGTGAAAAGTATTATTATATAAATTTTCAATGTTAGGCACAATGTCTACCCAACTTTGATGCCTTTGCCCACAATAGGTTCTAAATAAACGTCCTAGCTCTTTATTGACTCGTTCGGTAGTATTGGGTCGTGGATTACGAACTGTTGTGTAAATCATCTTGACCTTTTCTTCTGCCATGAATTTCTTCCACTGCCGACTTATAAACTGACTCCCATTATCAGTCATAACTGCTGTAGGTTTTATAATTTTAAAAAACTTCCTCATTTTACCCACTACCGCCCTAGCTGTGGCCCTCCTTAATGAGTATAATTTAATAAATTTACTAAAAGAGTCCTGTATAACTAAAATGTATCTCATACCAAATTTCCCTGCCGGCAATTCTCCATATAAATCTGCCATAATTATTTCTCCAATAGTACTAGTAACAATAGATCGGCAGGGGCCCACATGTTTTCTATTATCACTTTTCGAAATTTGACAAACATGACATGTTTTTAATACTGCCTTGACCTCCCTAGTTAATCCCCTCCAATAAAATCGATCTTTTATGTATTTAATAACTTTAAAAGCCCCTTGATGTCCCATTTCAAGATGCACACTCTGTATCACTTCTTTCACTAGTGATCGTGGTAAATATATGACCTTTTCTTTAGTTTTGTCTGGAGTAAAGTATAATATATCATCCTGTAATATGCATTTCTGACTTATCCTAGTTTGTTTATCATAAACCCCATGAATCTCCCAATTTGCTATGATTTCGCTTATTTCTGGATCCTCTCTTTGCAAATTTGATATTTCCCTTAATTTCTTTATTAAACCCTTATTTGGCCCAGTTTCCGTATAGTGTATTTCTGGTAATTTTAATTTATCTTCTTGTAGAAGCTCACTATGTGGTGGATATCTAGACAGAATGTCCGGTCCTATATTATCATGCCCCCGTATATGTTGTATCTCGTAATGAAACTGTTCCAGATAATTTATCCATCTTGTCACACGTGCGCTATATAACTTCCAATTTTTTATGAAAATTAAAGCTTTGTGATCTGTTTGTATGTATACTTTGGTGCCCCGCAAATAAGTTGCAAATTTTTCTAAACAGCAAATTACAGAAAAAAACTCCCTCTCAGTGGTAGTCCAATTCATTTGCGGGCCTTTTAACATTTTACTATGAAACCCCAGTATTCTTATTTGTTTGTCTTTGTCTAGTTGATATAACACCCCTCCCATTCCTACCCCAGAACAATCGGTCTGTAAATAATAAGGTTTTGTGACGTCTGGGTGTTGCAATTCTATAACCTTAACAAATTGATTTTTCACACATTCAAAAGCCTCTTGTTCTTTACTTCCCCAGCGCCATGACACCTCTTTCCGTAACAGTTGACATAATGGTTGTATATGTTGACTATAGTTTGGTATAAATCTCCTATAGAAATTGCATAACCCTAAGAAAGCTCTAATCTGTTTAAATTTCTTGGGTACAGGAAATTCTCTGATAGCCCGAGTCTTTTCAGGGTCAGTTTTAAGTCCGTTTGTTGATATTACATAACCCAACATGTGTACTTCCCTACACAGAAATTGACATTTAGCTAAATTACAAGTCAACCCGGCTTTATCTAATTTTCCCAATATTATGTCTATATGTCTAAAATGCTCTTCTAAATTTCCAGTCGTTAAAATTGCCAAATCATCCAAGTAATTTACACAAAAATCTCGCACCTCATGACCCAATATAATATCCATTGCACGAGAAAAGCTGCCCACCGAGGTTTTTAATCCTTGAGGTAATACATTATATACGTATGATTTCCCGTTAAAACTAAATCCGGTATACTTTCTACTTTCCTTGGATATAGGGATTTGGAAATATGCATTGTTGAGATCTATTATACTTATATATCTTGTGCCGTGGAATGAATTCATAACGTCCAATTGAGACGGAGGTTTTTCAGTTTCAGCAATCATGTATTTGTTCAATTCTCTTGCATCTAATAGTACTCTAATTGTCCCATCTTTCTTAAGTGTAAATGTTAATGGGCTGCAATATTCAGTTTGTGATCGACTAATAATTCCCTGTTCCTGTAATTCTAGTAATTTATTTTCAACTTTGTCCCTATATGCATATGGCACCGGATATGTTCGTTTTATTATAGGCGTATGTCTTTCCATATGGATAACATGTTGATAACAATTAGCTCTACCTAATGCGGAACTAAACAATCGCGAATACCCTCTTAACAATGTGTTTAATTTATCATAATCTTTACCCTGTAATTTTATACCCGTCTCAATTGCACCCTGTAACTTTTCAGAAATATTTTGCCCTAGCTCTACACAGCCCTGTTCTGTTTCTGACAACAATTCTGTTTCCCTTTGATAAAAATTAGTCCATAATGTGGTTCCACAATACTGAATTCCAACTCTACTATCCCCCTTTTTTAGTTCTAAGGTTACTTCTTTCTCTTTAATCCAATCAAATCCCAATATTAACGGAAAACTTAGTTCAGGCACTATTAAGAAATTTACATCCATTGATACCCCCCGTATCTGAATTGTTAATAGCACTATATTTTTAATATCCTTGCTTTTATGACCTGAAGCCGTTTTAATTTGTATTGGCTTAATAGGCATTATTGGTATATCAGGATATTTATTTTTTAATTCGCCCCACAACTCCTCTGACATACAAGTGATATCACTGCCTGTATCTAGCAATGCTACCAAATTATAATCTCGCACATTAATCTCAATCTCTGCCTTAAACTGCTGTTTAGTTGATTTTTCCTCTTCTTCCTCAAACACCGATCTAACTACCTGCCCTTTCTCTTCTAAAGTGGTTTGTTCTATTTTTAGTTTTAATATGTTAACAATATCTTGTACTTCTATTAACTCTTTCATTAAATCATTATTATAACCTATCCCATTATGCTTATTTTGACTTAACAATCCTATATTTAAAGGTGACTGCAGTCCCCTACCATTTATCCCTAACAATTGTCCAGGCTTCCATCCCATATTTGACATCATGCGTAGTACCCTATTATTTACAGCTGACCAGGGACTCTTTTTGTCAACCGCTAATAGTTTTCCGATTCCACATCTTCCCCTTTAACCATGCCCTGCACCGCTGCTCTTGACCCTGATGGCTGCGCTTGATTCGTTGGACGCTTCCAGTTCTGATACCCCTGACGTATTTTCCTAATATCTCCACCCTTCACCTTTTCTGTAGTAGCATTCTTATTGGTTACATTTGTAATTGTTCTATTTTCCTGTTTATTTACTTCGTCTAATGTACGCAAAAACTCTGCAGTCTCAATTACCGTTGATAATTTTGATGTTATAAAAGCCTGTTGTATATAACGTGGATAATGACGAATCACATCTGTAACCAACTGCGCCTCTGGTATGGCAAAGCTTAACATCTTAGCTTGTCCGATTATTTTCAAAAAATAGGTAAGCATTGATGGTTGTTCAGAACGCACCCACACCCCTTGAACTATGTTTCTTCGTAATTCGTTTTGTTCAACGCTACCCCAGTATGTTGATAGAAAATCTGCTTTGAAGTCAGCTACTGAGGTCCATCTATTTTTATATATTCGAGCCCAGTCACGTGCAGTATCATCCAGACACTCTTGAATAATTTCTAGCTCTTGTCCTGCCTTCCCTGTTTTTCTTAGATAGTTGTCCAGGTCTTCCAAAAAGGTTACCGGATGTTGCTCAGGAATTGACTTTCCAAATCTAGGTTTTTCTGCAGTTACATTTTTAACGTTATAGACAACACTTCTTTGGTCTTCCTGACTCAACTCGCCCCTTTCTATAATATTTTTCTCTGCATTAGCGGTTAAATCACCATTTTCACTAATAGTTACAGGCGTTGGAACTATATCTTTGGTCTGCTCTATTACCTGGTTTTGTACTTTATTTGTGTTTTCAAACATAGCTTGTAATTCTCTTCGTAATTGTCCAATCTCTGTTGACATTCTCCTTTCCGATCTCATTAATAAATTATGGAAATAACTTGTTCTGGGCTTCCTTTGCTTAGTTTTAACCTTATTAACTCTGCCCCTTGACGGAGGTACTTGGCGTTCACACCTTTCCGTTAAATTTTCTCCCCTATCATTCGGTTCAGATCCCTCTCCCTCTTCTGAATTCTGCCTTTCAACAGATCTTGCTCTCGATTGACCCATCTCCCTAAGTCTTACAGGAATGGCCCGCTTCCTTGTTGGTCTTACCATCTTTTAACCCTTTTCTTTTCTTTTTTTTTTTTCAATTAATCAGCCTACAGCTTCCTGCCAACAAACAAACCCTACAATATTTTCCCTGCTTTACTCATTTTTTTTTTTTTCAGAATAAAGTTGGGAAAAGTTATTATTACAAATTTTCTCCTATCTCCTTTTGCATACAAGCTTTGTTAACTTATTTATACAAATAGGCATACATACACATACACAAACACACACGTGTGCATGTACATGCACATACGCCTACCCCCTTTTTTTTTTAATTATATTTTTATTTTAATAAATAAATTCTAATCAATATGAAAAAATAATAATTTACTAATACTGTTTTTCCCATAATATTATCAGAATCCTTGTTACTATCCATTAATACACTATTTTACTTTCAAAAGTATCTACCTATTAACTATGTATGCATCCTACTACTTTAATTAAGATAAACTTATAAGTTTTCCCTTAAAAGTATTGAACTAAAATTGGTAACAAAGTTTCTCAAATAATTACTTATACGCACGAAATTTATCTACTACATTTACATTCTACCATTTAAATTTTGAGACTGAATAGTAAAATAATTTAATTTTCTCCCTTGTCTTTTATTTTCTACCAAAATTTTCTAGTTTCTAGACTTGAATATACTCTCAAACTTAAGTTCTGAACGCGTTTCCTTGAACTTATCACTGACATGACATCGCTATAGGGCAAAGGCATCAGTACTCGCTCGCTCAAAATTATAATATTTAATATGCATTAAAACATCAAAATATCAAACTTCATCGTATTGCATCTATAATTAGATTATAATCATAGTGCTTTACAATATTCAATAACTCTATAATTCATACACACATGTCATGAATACATACACTCAAATCCTCTAGAGTAAATGAAAATCAAAAATATCTTTAATTAAAGAGGCTAGTAGAACATTTAAAGTTCCCCGGCACATTACACACAACCGTAATCAGATTATATGTCAACTATTATTATTTTAACACTATATCACGGAACAATGTCAAACAAACCAAGTATGAATGATAACATATTGATTGATTTGATTGATAGTTATTTTTCATAATAACTTGATTTTAGTTTCATTATAGGTAATAATTATACACCGAAACTGTTCACAAAATTTTTGAGACAGAACTGATGAAAGTACCATTATTAATGTTTAAGTTAAAACGTTTATTTATAAATAGATTTATTATTTTAACGTAGTTAGTTGAGCAAATGAAATGTATCCCGTATAAAATCCATTCCATTGAAGCAATCTACTCCGCTTAAGAGACAAGAGATCTTGCTTTGAAAACTTGTTAACAAGCCGACCACTGGTACATTTACCCCAACAGAGGTTTGTTTTGAAATAATTATAATCGATAGGTACTCACTATCAATAATGTTCTATGATTTATCGAATGAATCTTATAAAACCCTGATAACTAACGGATAGTTTTTAAATTGGTAGCTAATTAATTAAAATAAGATAGTTATCAATGTTATGCTATCAATGTGTTTGTTATGCTAGTATAAATTAAAAATGACATGATAACATAATTCGACCTATCGAATAAATTCCTAGAAAATCGCATCGCACCCACTTGTTGCGCTATCTATGATCAATTTCCTGAATTCGACCAATCAGAAATGAGATAAATAGACGACTCCGCCAATCCAAAACACTAAATACTACCAACATGCCACTTCTAAACTAAATAACTACCGACTACAATGCGTCACCTCGCTTCTAGTCTACCAGTCAGTATACATTTTGACAGAAGTAACCATAGTGAGTTATCCAGTATCTAATACAAGCATTCGATGATAAGTGAAAAGTGCGTTAAACAATTCGTTTTTTAAGTTTTAGTTAGCCTAGCCATGTATCTAGATCTCAGCAATTTCGGTAGTCTATAATAGGTACATTTATAGTGGACGTACTTTTAGTGAATTGTGAAAGCGCGCTTATATTAGGACAAATTGAAACAACTAAACCGGATAATTTTGTAAACTTTACCTATAGATAAACTAAATATTTCGACTAAGTATAGTTCTAACCTAACCCATTGTAATACAAAGAATTAAAAATAATGATATCCAATTTGTGTTGTTAAGTTATTTATCCATTGAAGTGAACTCGAAACTTACTAAAGTTATATCATTCTCCTACTCACTCCTATTACACGGACAGCAAATTGTGGCAGAAGGCCGCCACTTTAAACAGTAAAGCACTTAAATTAACCCAAATTCTCAATCCTGGTCTAGGCACGCCAAACTGTACCCACCCCCCTGTCTTACTTTCTCTTATCCTCTATCCTCTTATATTATATATAATGTATCAAAACTATTGAAGACTCTTTATAACCTTTAAACTATTTAGATTGCTGGAATAAAAGATAAATTAACTGCGTTGATGGTGTTTAGCCTAAAACTAAATTAATAACTTGTAATATAAATTGTTGAAATGGCCACGTGATCGTCTAATGTCTAGGAACCTAAGTTGTGAACCTATTTTAGTAACCTAAGTACTTTAATGAAATAAGAGAATGATATAACCAGTCCTAAAATAACATATTTCCCTACTCTAGATTAATAACAACTTCTACAACACAAACTTTTCCCTTAATTAAGAGAAGTGAGATGAGAGTCTACCTAATTTATTATACACCTATAATTATGTTACAAATTAAACCTGATAAAACATTTATTCCAATGACTAAGAAACCTTTAAGACTATTAGATAAATTTGATTGTCAATAAAAGGCTAAATATAAATGAAATGAATTAAGTTTTGTAAAAATATATGTCAGTTGTAAAGGTAGGTACCTCTCTGACTGTTCCAGTACTTCCGGTCATAGCTATGTAGATCCTACACCGATATTCTACTAAATACTAATTTTATTTGTACGACTTCTATTTGAGTATTCTATAAATTTAATAGTTTTTGTGAATCCCTACATATTAGTGGTAAAGGGTGGGCACCTCCCCGCCCAACCGGTACTTCCGGCCATTACTATGAAGTTCCCCCACTAATATCCTACCAAAATACTAATTTTATATATTTAACTCTTATTTCAGTATTCTAGAAAGTTAAGTATTTTAAGTATTCTAGAAATAGTTCTTTGTTGAGTCTATTTCTGTTATAACACCAAAATCAAGTGTTATTTAAAACTAAATAAGTCTTTATTATAATTGAAGTCACCATCATTTCCGAAAGGATCTCCAAAAGAAGAAACGTTGAAGTAACTCTTGGATCAAAGTCCTTATAATTAAGAAATTATCTCTATTTCTCAATTTAGAGATTAAGTAATACAAACAGATGTTTTATCTGAAATAATCATTCTATGATAAATAATTATCTGAACCAACAGAAAATATAATTTAATAAAATTTAATAAGAAAACCTTTTAATATCTTTAATAATTAGAAGTGATCCCCCAATAAAAGACCATACGAAAGACCTAGCCTATTAAATGTAAAATTAATAATTCCTAATAGGTTAATTATAGAAAACTTCCTAGTCATGATACTATCTGACTAATACTACCAATGTAACTTCACTAGAAGAAATGTCCTTGGTCAATCTAGAACAATTGTTCATATGTATTCCCTTGGGAATGGCTTAATGAGTTGACAGCATCAGAAACCAACCGTGGTCCTTAGACTTAGACGGCAGAGTCGTAACTCGGTTTGTACTGCAATCATTAGCCGTAGATTGTGAAAGACAGAAGGACCGTTCAACTTGTAAGTATTGCCCTAAACTTTATCAATATGAAAGTCTAACTTTGTATAGGGATATCTAATATCCTTGAGGTGTGTCTAGCCTCAAATGCCTCAGTCAGTGATCAATCCAGTCACATAGGCGCCTTTAGTCAGTGATCAATCCAGTCACTTTAGGCTAAACTCAATCAGAGTATTTATGTATACTTAAGTAAAAGTATTTAGTTTATATTTAACTTTACCTACTTTGCTCATTCCTCAACGACCATGTGTATAAGTCAACGCAGAGAAGTTTAGAGGATAATTATGATACGCTCTGGCATCAATTAACCTACCTAGATGAAAACCTATTAGTTAACTGTTTAGTTATTTGTTTTATAATTGTAACCACTCTAACTTAACTTATAGATTTAATATACACCCTACAACTTAAATCCTTATCTTAATATAGTAAGTAAACCTATAAATTAATACACATGATAATTGTGACCACTCACTTAACTTATAGACTTAATATTAACCCTACAACTTAGAAACTTATCGTCATATCTTAAGTAAACTTATAAATTAATACGCATGATAATTGTAACCACTTACTTAACTTATAGACTTAATATTAACCCTACAACTTAGAACCTTATCGTCATATCTTAAGTAAGCCTATAAAATTAATATGCTTGGTACCGCAAACGATCATACACTCTTATCCTAAATCTTAATAAACCGTTTCCCTTCCTAGTTACTTTTGAAGTTTATAAATATTTCCTATACCACAGATTCGTAATTCGTCAACTCTCTTATATTATAATTTTATAACTATGAGCCTTCCTAGCAAAACAAAAGATTTTAAATATTTTTACTTATTGGAATATTTTTAGTTTTACCCGCAAGATAAATAAATTTTTGCTTCCTAATAGTTTTAGATTACATATATTTTATTCGCTAACTTTTGTTTATTAAAATGCCTATAAATTAAACCATAGGTACTGAACAACGAAAGTGACAATTGAAAATTAACCCATGACACTTTATATATCTAGCTAAGCACATTATGTGTTTATAAGCCTCTCCCGGTGTAAGGAGAGAACTACTAACTACCTAATGAATCCTAAAACCCTATTCAGCTACTGTTTTAAATCAAAACTAAGAGTATTGCATAGCTCTTACATTTACAGTTAATTGTGTGGGTGTGTGATGTCAGAATATCTCGGTGTAAAGATACCCTGCTAGACCAACTAGACCTAACATAACAACGATTTCGGAAACTAGGTCTCCTGTGTGTGGTCCTAAGACTTTTCCACCGGCTAGATAGTGCAAGCTAGCCTCAAGTTGGCTTCCAAGTCGGATAGATACCTAAGGTGGTCGATAAATAAATATATAGATAAGGGGACAAACGTCAAACCATACACTATAAGTCGTCTCTACTGCCTAGGCTCGGATCCTCTACGTGGGACCCTATAGAGCGAACTTACAGATTATAGCCAACGTCAGCTGACATACCGATTTAAAAGGTGTCAGAGCCTTTTGAACGCGAAAACCCCAACTTACTTGGTTAGTGAGATAAAACTGTCAGATTCCTGATAGTAGAATCTTTCTAGTTCTTTCCCGTAACCAAAATGTAAGCGTAGTTTTATGAATGTTATCAACGTCTGCCTGGGTCTCAGCTTTACTAACTACCACTAGGGTGTCGGAACTGAGATCTGGAAACCAAACACAATATTAATATTTGGAATAAACAAACCGCAACTATCTAACACACAAACAAACACAACCTGAACGAACTGTTATAGCTAATCCCAAAGATCTAATAGTTGTAAACTCAGCAACACTAAACACTCTCCCCATTCCTAACCCCAACTTTTCACGTTTATCGTTATCACGAAGTGTATCCAATGGTTACCCAATCCCACCCAAATTATATTAACACGATGATTAAAATAATAAACTCGATAAGAGCAGCAAACATAAATAAACAAAAAACACAAAACAAATGCACATGGTCTCCGACCCTCGAATCGCGGCTTCGACTTACTCAGTACAGCACCCAGGAAAATGTGAAGGCAAAAGAGGACGCTCTTCCCCATCTGACCTGTATTTATAGCCTCCGGGACCCGACGCCAAGAAAGCCCCCCCCCCCCGCATGTTGTACTTTCCCCATTTTATTCTATCCAAAAACGTGCAAACCATTTTGATCCTTACACACCTCATACAGAGTATATTTCGCAAATCTTATGTTTTCACACAGTCTGCTGTGCAGTTATCGCTCTTTATAAGGCAATTTCCTGAGCTATCTTACAACCCAAATCCAACCATTTATTATGAATATTACTCCATGATAATAAAGTTTGAAATTCAATATAAAGTCATTAGAATACGAACGAATCTAGGTGACCCCCGAAACTTCACTTTGGTAACAGAAGCAAAAGTGAAATAGTCGTTATCTGTGCAACTATCTGATAGACAAAAACTTCTATTTTTTTTTTATTAATTTCTATTCATAAACAATAATGCATAAATTAATGATATATTCTGATAGCAGACCCGTTACACGTACATACAACCTTTGGCCCGGGAATATCTTTATTATGTAGAACAACGCCATCTCAACACCACGACTAGAATTTATTGTATCGATTGATTATTTATCTTAACTAGTTATCTTAGATAGTTCACAACGTCAATCAAAGAGGTCACTGTTTACAATGTTTGCCCCTAATACGATATCTGTACTGTTGTAATTCGGGATTCAAATTGGTTTTAACATCCGATGCATACTTAGTTGAAATTTTGTTTATTATTACTAAAAATTGTGTAATCTTTCCACCTTGTAATTTTTAATTTTAAATGTTGTTACTCTAAAGTGATACCTTTCAGACCTTCAATAAACAGAGTGCATGTCCACCTTTATGTGTTCACAGAGTAGAGTATTTTAAAACTTTAGAAAAACGCCTGGTTAATGGGATATTTAAAGCGTCCACTATTTTTCGTACAACAAATATTTATTACTAACCCAAATATAAATATTTATTGTTTTTGATGTTTAAATATTCACTATGTGACATTGATTTACTTCGCAAAATTGTTTGTTTTAAATTTGGCTGAATAGTCACAACCATTTCCAATTCTCAGAGTCTATGTCAATTATAATCAAAGCCGTCTCCTTGATATTCTTTCCGCAAATGTACTGAAACGTCATGCGATGCTCGCGCTGAATGTCAAAAACTCATTCCGATCCTTGTAATTTATCCTTAGATATATAAATGAATTAAGTTTGTTTATTTATAAAACATACAGTAAGATGCCAGCAGCTTCGTCTAGTTATAATTGTATCCCTAAACGATGGTGTCAATTGAAGCTATTCCTATAACTTTTACTATCAGTAGATTATTCGCCACTAAGAACAACATTACACTGGAACTAAGTTCATTTTGAACCTGTGTTCCAGTACAATCCTCAATTTGCAACTTCACATACTGAGTCCGATTACTTAAATAACTGTCAAACCATTTCAAAGCAGAGGCATCGAATCCGTAAAATGAAAGTTTTGACAAAAGGAGTGTTAAGTCGAGACAGTCAAACGCGCGGGAGAAATCAAGCAAGACTAGAATAGTGCACTTACCTGAATCCTGAGCTTCCAAAATATCATCCGTTACATCCAACAAAGCCGTAGCAGTGCTGCGACCCTTCCTAAACCTCGATTGTTTTTCAGGTAAGATGCCTTGAGAACATATAAAATCTGTTACCTGTGCGCTCACAACTTTTTCCAGCACCTTTGACAAACACGGCAGTATACTAATAGGGCGCAAGTCACCTAGTGTACATGGGTTTGCTTTTTTTGGAAGTGGACGAACTATGGCAACTTTCCATAAATCGGGAAACGTAGAAGAGCTTATAGATTTATTTATGATGGAAGTAACTATATAAAGAGTTTCCGAAAGGGTCATCTTGATCATTTCCAGGGATATACCATCGTCTCCCTGCGCGTTAGACTTTAAACTCTTAAGAATCTTAGATACAGTGTCCTCGTTTATACCTTTAAGTGCAAAAGAAGCTGTTCGGAATCTATGGAATTCTAAATATGTTAATTTTGAAATGCTAATCTGACCGCTGCCAGGAATAGTAAGAAAATGAACATTTATATCTTCCGGGACACGAAGTGTGGCTGGAAGCTCTGGGTCTATTTTAGGTGGTAGTACATTTGATTTTAAGTTTTTCCACAAGCGTTTGGGATTTTGAATACTTTGGTTTATAGAGCAATTAATGAAACCCTTTTTTTCATTATAAATGGCTGCATTAACAATATTTTTCAATTTCTGAAAATACTCCTGATGAATCGATTTTTTTGTCTTATAGAACCTGGTTAATGCTTTATTTTTTAACTTTATCATTTCTTTTACATTTTCAGTTATCCAAAGATGTGAAATATTTTTAATTACAGAACTTTTGAAGGGGGCGTGGAGGTCAAATAATTTGGTTAAAAAATCGGTAAACGTATAAACCATGTCATTTACGTTATCCATTGTTGTTATGCATTTCCAGCCGGCCGATTATGGTGCCACTTATCCACGCGATAAAACGTTTTTATCACGAGATCATCGACATATTATCATTGTCGACGTAAGCTAATATGGTGGCATCGGTTAAATTGCATTATCCATTTTTGACAACGATATAACGACAAACGTCAATTTTATCGATTTTGGTTAATATGGGTCGCCACTTTGGATCGACTTTTGACATCTTAATTCGATAAGTTTATACAAGTGCCCTGTAGGTGACGATAAGGCTTTAATATGGAAAAAATACTTAAATTTATGCGTAAGTATTGAGATTTTAATGTTTTACTAATCTAAAAGAACTTTGTTAATTACAAGAAAGGCGTTTAACATTACATTATAACTGGTAAACATTATTCGTAGAATGTCAAGTGTATCTTTGTCGCCTCCCGCTGCAAGCCGAAAAAGAAAGAAGAAACTACAGCGCAAGACGGTAAGAGATGTTTCCGACCCCTTCGAGCTTTCGGAGGAAGTTTCGACAAAGGTGTACAGAGGTGTAAGGAGATAGCACTCCATTTATGTGCCGAATTCGAATCAGACCTTCAGCCACATAATAATGACGAATGAATGATTAAAGTAAGTAATATTTAGGTACTATTCACTAACTCAGCTAGTACATACATACACATACATAACATCACGCCTTAATTCCCAGAGTGGGGTAGGCAGAGCTACAGAAATATCAACAAATCTAAAAAGAGTTGTTGATAATTCTATAACCACATTTTGCACAAGTAGGCTAAGATGTTTACTAGTGTATTAGTGACAGGTTGCAAGCCCATCGCCTAACAGTACTACAAGCCCTTATTCCCTCACTCAGCTAGTAGTACTACCTAAAAATCACCCGAGTGATACCTGGCACAAACAGCTAGTATAACTGTTCGTGCCAGGTATCACTTGGGTGATTTTTTGGTTCATACAAGTACACCTCGTCTTGAAGATTATGTAAGTATGTAAACAACAAACAAAAACCGCCAATTTGGTCGATTCGATCTCATGTGATGCTCTGTCATTCATGTGGCAATATATGTATAGATTAGTACATATACCTACCAACTTGTATAATTAATGTTAGTTATGGCACTAAGAGGGCTTAGAAGATAATTGTCAGACATAAAAGTTTTTACAAAATTTCACTTTTAATAACATACATTATTGCCAAGTAGGCACTTCACACACCGATAGTAAACTTAGGTACTATCTAGAGACAAGTCAAATGAGTCCAAACTCCACGGATCTACCCATGAGCCATTGAGGAGTTCCTATGACCACCGTCCGTTTCCATCATCATACTAACTTGATATTAATGGAACTGCTTACGTATGTCAAATATCAAATCAATCTGACAAATTAGAAGTATGTTAAAATGGGTGTCCAAGATTTGATTGCATGGTAACATTATAAGATTGTTTGATGTTAGGGCACTTGATCATTAGTACTTAAGAAAATAGTGCAAATAAGCATTAAGATATTCAATACTAAGATAATCAATATTATGGTATTTACATTAGGATAAATGTTAATATGGCAAGATTAATTGTGACCACAGTTATTTTTCAATTTACAAATACAAAAAAGGATATTATGGATTCCAATATAGATCCTAGGTAGATGTGAACTGCACAATATTATGCTACTGCTTCTAGATTCCCTGGTAGAATGCAAAACTTCTTTATATTTAATATCTCTGTTGAACAGAGCTGAACTGTAACTCGCACATTGAAAAGTTGTATCTTCTGTGCATGATAAACAAAATCTCTACTAGAGTCACAAACACCTAAGTCCTTGCTAATTAATACTCTTGTGTATATGGTGTGTCAACAAAAAGGCATTTGAATTCTCTGGTTTGGGATATGCTTTTATTAGCATTAAAAGATCTTATAGTAGGTAATTGCAATATTTAATATAAACATAGATAAAATTGTAATTAAACTATAAAATTATAGTTTTAAAACTCCAAGTTGGTAACAATTTTCATGTCCTTTAGCCTGAAAAAAGGAAAAACATTATTTTACATTTGTTTATTGACATTTTTATATGTCACTTGGGTAGGTACACTTGACCGCAGGGCATAATCAGGGGAAAGACAATAACAAGCATACACTCAATTGTGTGGTGTAAAAAGGTCTTTGGTGCTTAGGGCATAATCAGGGTTAACACTATAACCAGCACTCAGGATAATGAACAGCCTGTTGAGGGTCAATAATTTGATGCAGCATTACAGGTTATTACTTATTATAATTTTAAGTACCTTACCTACTACATTATAAGATATCAGAATTTATAACTAATTTACACATTATTTTTCAGAATACTTGATATGGAGCTGTTACCACCCAGCAGCTCTCGACATTAGGGCTCTTATTAAAGTAGCTCAATAAAAAAGGCCACCATAATAAATTATTATATTACTCAATACTGTGTTTTATTCCATTTTGATACTTAAAGTAATCAAATTAAGCAAGTTTCCTATGAACAGTAGGTATTACAAGATAGAGCAGGTAATCAGATTCATTTCTGGATAAATAAATAGCCTGAGCTCAAGCTACTTACAAACCAGATTTAATCAGTTCAGCAGTTTATTATAATCTATTATTGAGTCATTATTTGGAAGGACTGTACAATATCTGACGTCGATTATAAGTACCTACTATTTTTTTTTGGATGTAGAATAGTGTCTATAATGCATTTTTGAAAACGAGACAATGCGGAAAACCATAGGAAAAAAGCTACGCCATAACAAACATTCGGGACCCGGTGGGATGTGGGAGTATTAGGGTGGGGAAAATGAACGCGGAAAAGAGTGGTCAAGGTCAGGAAAAGGTCAAGGTCAAGGTCACATCGTAGAGTTCATAAAAGCCGGTGTTTTTCAAGGTCAAACTCTGAAAAACGGTCTTATTTCAGTCAGATAGTCAAGGTCAGATAGTCAAGGTCATAAAAGTCGGTGTTTTTCAAGGTCAAACTCTAAAAACAGTCTTGTTGGTCAAGGTCAGATAGTCAAGGTCATGATGTCAAGGTTAAGGTCATAAATGTCTGAAAAAAATGGTACACCTACTAAAATAAAGGATATGAAAACAATACATTTTATGAAAAAATAAAAATATTTATTAGGTACACAATAATTAATTAACAAGAGTAAATATATACACTAAAACATTAAATTTAAGAATGGCTCCTGCGGCATTGTACTAAAGATGCTGGCAGCATTTCCTCGTTGAATGGCTAAACTTATTCGTTGAGCGAGGAAACTGCCAGCTCTTCGGTCTCCAGTGACGTCAATGAGTCTCTTTGACAATTCCTTAAAAAGGCTAATAGCACTAGGACCCCACGGACCAAGGGTCTCGACACCGAATGGAATAAAATTATATTCTGGGCAGAGACCACTATATTTGCCAGTCTTAATGTTTTCAGCCGCTTCGGCCGCTGCACCAGCCCTATTGGAGGTTCGTGGGAGATGTGACGGAGCCAGCGTGTCTACACAGGTTGCATCCCACACTAGCACCCGCCCCATATTCCACGGAACCAAAGACATTCCGTCAGGTCTCTTGCCATCATTTCTGGAGTTACCGGATGGCTCTAAAAGGGCCGGCACGTTAACAGAGGCAAGAGACCGACGGATGATATCGTTTAGTGCAGCGTGTCTTGAGAAGCGGCCAGCACTTCTCTGGCAAGAAAGTCCATGATGTCCTAGCCGATCGACGTCACTTCCGCAGGGGCACCTTATTAATTTTAGACATCATGTTTCACTGCAACATTTGCTGCTTAAGACCTACACAACTATAAATAATATATTTTTATATTTTATATACATATTGTATACATTTTAACAATTCCTCAAATGGGTCCAATTTATTTATGTATACTCGTCTTCTCCAGGAAAACTCAATGAGCCAGTGGGTAAAATTTCCTTTATAGTTATCCTTGTGGAAGGCCCGTTTCAATCCCCGCCAATGGCTTTCAATCCGTTGAGTATGTGTCCCGTCTGGTGCCACAAAACTATTCTCCGGGTCACTATGATTTACCTTCCGGTGTATATACCCATGCTCGGGAAGGCAATCGTAAGCTCTCCAATAATCAGTGTGGATTGTTGATCCTTCCCGAACATGTTTTTTTATGAGTGGCACCAAGACATCAGCCGATCTAACATTTTCGGGACACACTTCGATTCTTAAATCGTCACTCCCATCTTCAATCATCCCGAGTACCCAATGGCCTTCCACTTGCCTTCCTCTATTATATTTACGTTTACCAAATTTTGACTCATCTATTTGCACTATTTTTCCTGGACCCCCAATTTGTTCCCGCTCTTCATCATGTTCAATTTCATACACACATATGGCTTCCCTACAATAGTTAAACCAATCAGCAATTGTCTTATGAGATAATACTTTATCTCTGTCTTCCCGACAAGTTTCTCTTTGCACCTGTTCATACGTGAAGCCACTGGTAAACATGTACATGAGCTCAAATACCAGTGACAAATTCAGGTGCACATCTTGGAACCAAGTTCCTTTCGCCCGGCTAACACTTTTGTTGCGGCAATTACTTTTTCTGCAGCGAAAACTGCCCAGCTGCCCAGATGACTCCAATATCATTGGTTTTTTATGATACGAGCACATTTTTACTCTGGGCAGAAGTTCCCTATTTTCTGCAAATTCAATACAGGACTCCAGAGTTCCAAAAGTTGCCATAACTTTCCGCATATTCCACTGGTTTTTAATTTCGTCAGCATATAAATGTATCCGCCTTTGGGATGATCCCGAAGCTGATGTTCCAGCCACAGGTTCCTCTGTAAATGTTGGGGATACTGTACCCTGAAATAATAAAATTGAAATAAAGTTAAAAAAAAAATTAAATCATTTATGTATATTATATTATGTTATTAATTGACTTCTTACCCCAAATTCATCCCATGAAACAGAAAATGTTGGTGAATCCGCAACCACTCCACCTTCACCAGTCTATAACAATAAAAATAAAAGTAAAGTCATACTCAAATTCTACAAAATTTACTAAAAACAGCATAGCAGACATAAATGTAAATCTTACATCCAAATCTTCCCTAGCATGAGAGCAGCCAGGTACAGGAGACACTGTTACGCCCCCAGAAGAGGTGCCTTCTCCAGCCTATAACAACAAAAATAAAAGTAAATTCATGCTTCACATATAATTCTTCAAATTCATTAAATCATTCTCGCTTCATTATTTCTTCGCAGTAAATTTACCATTTGAATTCTAAATATATATCAGAGGGACAACGTCACACCAATTTTATTGACCTAGTCCCAAACTAAGCTCTAGGCTTGTACTATGGGTACTAGACAACGATATAAATCGCGCTCATCACACAAATATCTGCCCTTACCGGGATTTGAACCAAGGACCGCTAGCTTCGTAGGCAGGGTCACTACCAACAGCTAGGCCAGCGGGTCCGCCTAAAGTAAAGGGGGCGCATTAAAAGGACTGATTTTTTTTTTGACCAAAAATGAAAATGTTATAGCAATCATAAAACACTTTTTCTCTAAAATCAAAAATGGCCGAGATAATTTGACTTCGAAGATTGATTGCCTTTGTCGCAAATCGTTTTTAATGTCAATAGTGACTTTCTGTATTTCCGGCACTGCGGGAACAGCAGCCCTTTCGCCCTTGCATGACGGCGCACGGTCACTTCGCTCGGCTCCGCAGCTTCGGCTTGTTGGTCGCCTTCGGCGACCAGCCTCAGCCGCTCGCCTCACTCGTTCCCGCGCTTCGTCATGGCGGGCGAGGCCTGCTCTCCCTCCGCGCCTCCAGCTCTATAAAAACACTCTAGGGCGCGCTGTGTCGGCACGCGTCCTAACCAGCGAGAGCCCTAGATTCGGACTTTCGCAAGCTAATATTGTATACATAAGATTCCATAATTTATCTCGGTAATTTTCAAGTTTAGGGAAAAGTTTTTCAAGTAAAACATGCTTATTTTAGCGTCCTCTATAAGATAAAATCATTTAAATTAGGTGTCATAATGATACCATTTTGCCGAATTTTTTTTTAAGTCCTGCGCCCCCTTTTCTTTAGTCCAACCCAAAAAAGACCACATGGCCACCATACAAAGACCATATAAAGTAATACTTACATCCAAATTTTCCCTAGTACCCGAGCAGCCAGGTACAGGGGACATTGTTAATGTCGGAGACGGCGGCGCAAGCGGCTCACAAGAGTCCAAAACTTGCACACACGACACTGCACTGGACACAAGTGGCTCATTAGAGTCCAACACTTGCTCACTGGGAGACGCCGAAGAGGAGCTCGGATCAAGGGACTCGCGAGAATCCACTTGTCCTACTCTCGACTCTTCGGGCGTAGACATGGCGGAGGTCAACGTCTTACGCGTCGGTCGCACCATTGTAGCTGTATGTTAGTATCAGGATCACGAAAACGCTCTCAACTGGAATACAAACAACAACTAACGGACGCAACGCAACGCGACGCATCATGTCACAAAACGTCAAACTCCCACCTCCCATCTCCTTTACAGAATACGTTTCGTTTCACCTATTTTATAAAATCATAACATCAATTTCAATTATAAAACTTACAACACAGCATTTTTATAAATAAACCTTGCTTATAAAAACGATTCTCAACAAATAATACGTGATTGCATAATTAATTTTATTATAATTGCATAGAATTATGCAAAATAATTTCACTTTGAAATACTCAAAATCAACACGCGTAACGGAACGAGCCCGAATCTCCTTATGACCATTGAATGAAGTGTCATGGCGTTCAAATGAGTGTAAAATTACCAATTTGTATTGAAACTTTAACAATTTTTTTCTGGCGAACCGTGCGTTTCCGCAACTTGAAATTTTGTGACAAAGCTTCTATTAATGAGTACTATCTATAAAAAAAATATGAACTCCCAATTCGACGTCAGATATTGTACAGATGAGCCTATCATTGATTTATTTTTTTCTCATTGACAAATCTCGTTGAATGCATAACGCAAATCCTATCTTATAAATGAGTGATAGGTAGTTACCTAATTAAAATAAATGGCAACTAACTAATATTCAATTATTCGATATAGACTAACTAAATACAATAAATATTTCATCTTTATAAAAACTAAAAAGAGCAATTTCAAAAAAATACACTAATAAAATCATGTACCTACATATTATAATCTTTTGAGATATATACGAAATGAATACCAATTAAAAAAAGTATTTCTCCATATACAATAATCTACTTATCATTTCAGGATACCTCAGAACATCTTTTCAACTTTGTACCGGACACTCCGGTACAAAAAAAGTCTGCGAGCGAACGACGGCTGGGACTGGGCCTTAAAAGAAAATCAGAACCTACTGTTTACTCCTATGTTAAAAAACCACATCGCAGCGGTGCAATTAAAGTTATCAAAATTGAAATAATTGATAGTGACAAAATAGACCAGAATAACCAAATATGTACGTGTGATGCTGAGTTGTGCGCGCAATACGTGGTGAAAAACATTCACCTTGACGATGTTTACGCGTCGACACGAAGAATTATTGAAAAGATGGAGGAGTCCATAACATCGGACACGTGTAATAATTACACATTATTATAAACGTACCTAAATTGTTAAGCTTTACGCTTAAGTGTTATAGTACTTAAATTAGGCTCGCGTGTGTGTGTGTGTGTGTGTGTTCATAGATATAGGTAGTATGTAAGTAAAGTATATTTTATATAGTTGCGTTAAATAAATTATATTTGGAGTAACATGTTGTTCATTTATTTATGTTCGTTTGACGTCTTTGGTATGTTAACACTTTAGTATAGTGTTTATTTAACATCATGTTTAAACTGCCACATTTTAAATTAAAGTTCCTCTCGCCTTTGAATGTTCACGCAAATCTTAAAAACTAATTCAATACAGACAGACTAAAGTCAAAATCGAAGAATAAAATCTATCCAAGAATAAAGCCAGGCCGGATGACTAGTTAGAATATAATTGTCAGAGCTCGCTGGAATGCAGCTCGCGTTACGCTTAAGTTGCATTCTATGCCTTTTTAATTATAATCCTTAGTGTCAGCCGGTGCATTAGACTTTGAAACGTTATGAGATTACTTCCTATATCCGGAGACTATTAGTAGGTACTATTAATTAAAAATTAAATAAAATTAAAATCATTTATAACTTAAGTAGATTAATTAACTTTGACGTTTAAAACATCGACTTTTGAATAGATGAATTAAGACTTTTTGAATAGATGAATTCAACTTCGAATACATTAAGTCACTTTCGAAAAGGTTTAGGTATAGTTTAAACAACGAGTTTTTAATAGATGAATTACGATTTTTAAATAGATTGGTACACCCTGATCGACATCTTAAATAGAAGAATTCAGTTTTTGAATAGTTGAAATTAGGGGATCTGGATAACTCAGATCTGTATCCAGATACCCTAATTTTAACCTACTGATCATACATAGCATAAAACGAATCTAGTAATTGTAATTGGTTTTACCTCTATTGCAATGGTGGACGACTCGTCTGCCTGTACCTACTATCAAGTGAACTAGTACCTTTTTCATCACGAACAGAGACCTCTCGATTTCCCCCTGAACACTGTAACCCCGGACCGATCCACTCATTATCGAACTTAAATTTGTCTTCGCCTCGTCTACTCTTTTAGAAAAAATCATATAAATCGGAACAACAAAACTCAGGTAATTGACAAACACTCATACCAACATACGAGTGTCCACTGAATTAACTGTGGACCCTACTTCGTTCGGGCGATAAGAGATATTATGACGGTAATCACATACACACACACACACACACACACACACACATAATAACATCATGCCTTCATTCCCAAAGTAGAGTTGGCAGAGCTACAGAAATATCAACAACTCTAAAAAGACTTGTTGATAGTCCTGTAAATAAACTAAATTATTAATTTACTAAATTAAAGTTGTCTAAAGGGCCTCTGCGTGTTGGGTTCGGCTTCATGTACGTCTTCCAAAGGTCCCGGACTTCCATAGTTCGTGTTAGGTAAAGACACAAAAAAGATATACCACCACCACCAAATGGCAGCGTTCGCATTGTTGTGTTTCGGTGTGGGGATAAGACAACCGATGAAATTACTGGCATAGAGGCATTCCATCTTAGTCCTCAGGGTTGGCAACGCATTTGAGTTCTTAGAATTGCAGTTTTAACATTATAGTCTTGATAGATTTGAAACGTCTACGGGTCTCAGATTCCTCTTACTATCAGGTGGCCTAAGTGCTCGTGTGCCTTCTACTTGCCATATTTTTTGTTAAAAATCGCGTTACACCAAAAATACATTGTTATGGACTTAGATAATTATTATGTACATGTACATACATACATTAACACCACGCGTTAATTCCCAGAGTGGGGTAGGCAGAGCTAGAGAATTACCAACAACTCTAGAAATACTTGTTTATAATTCTATAACCACATTTTGCACAATCAGACCAGGAAGTTAAAGAGTTATTTGTCAAAAAAAAATCTTGACTGCTCTTGAGATAACTCATTCATAGCGTCTATTTGATCGGATAGGAGGGCGACAATTATTTAATAAACTACAAACAGCAAGTGCATAATTATGGGCTACTCAAATGAAATAGTAATAGATTTGGCAATGCAACACTGAGGCTATCCATCGGTGCCAAACTAGGCACAGCCCGTATCTTGGGAACCAGGAGCACAGATAAACAATCTCGATTTAAAATGAAACAAAACTATAAATAATAAATAAAGGGTGCATGTGAGTGTGTGTGTGTTAAGAGGCCACATATGCTATCCCACGCCCACACAAGAATCAAAAGGGATGACTTTATTTGCTCCCACGCGAAGAACGTGGAATGGATATAGTTTGCGCGCACCTTGATTGCAGCGTCTAATTCAAATAATTGCTGTTTACTTTCAAACCACAACATTTATAAAATATTATTTACCAGAATTAATAAGTTATAAGTACTCAACTATTTAATCAAAAATCGTCGTTAAAGATTGTAGTGTTGCGAAGATTCAACCAAAAACATGCGAAAAAGGTGTCATTTGGTTTGAAAAATATAAAGTTACAAGGATTTTGTTGTGAAACACTCCATTTTAAAAAAGTGACGTAAAATTTCAGTTGAAATCGCGCATAAAAATAAAGGGCCCATATTTCCTGATCATATTAAGTATTTATTTTAATACATTTACTAAGATACTCAAATGTATTACTCATTTATGTATGTATGTAAACACTTATTTGTACAAAATAAAACAGAAAAAATACAATGAAGATAACAGAAAATAATGTACAAAGGCGAACTTATCCCTTATTTATGTCACTATTACTCCTTGAACAACAATCGTCACTGCTATCATCCGTTACGTTTATTATGATTTAATTGTGCCAAATATTGTCTACGTTCACATCGGTTTCATAGTCTTCAATTATTCGTCGCACGGTACTGTTCACCACCATTCCCAGTCTGTTTTAGTGACATGTGCATAAGCTTCCTGCAGTAATTTTAACATTTTTTATGTGGTGAATGGAGGTTCTGTATTGTGTCTTGCTGCATATCCCTTGACTTGTGCCCATATCAACTCAATTGCGTTGTATTCACAATGATAGGGTGGTAAACGTATGACTTGATGCCCATATTCGGCCGCGAGCTCATCGATAACGTACCGCTTTTTATGTGGTTTATTTACTTTTCGTAAATGTACCAACTCCGCCTTGAACATCTTCATGTTTGCATCTACGCCAGATCGTTGTAGCTATGAAGCGATTTCAGCTTACTCACAGACTTTGCCGGTGGCTTATCGATTTGCATCGAGTGATTTGGGGCGTTGTCCGTAATTATAACGGATGGTTCAGGAAGGCAACATAACATGGAAGAAAACCAGTAAGTGAAATTTTATCCGTTCATTTTTTCGTGATAGTCTCCTGTTTTTTTATGCGAAACCCAGCAGGGCATCTTTGAAGAACCCGTCCGCAGTGCCGGCGTGACAAATTATAAGCCTGGCTCCTTTTCCAGATGGATCTTTAGACGTAGACGCAGCGTAATTATCGGTCCAAAAGAACGGCTAACTGTATGATTGGCATTAAGCCATGTCTCATCCAAGAAGACCACATTCTGCCAATATTTTATTTGTTTTGCTTGGAGTAAAAAAGTATACCTTGCCATCACAATATCTTACCTTTCCATTAATATTTTGCGTTTATTAGCCTTCGTGTATCGAAATCCAATTTCTTTTAAAACCGTTCCTAAAAAACTTTTTTTGCCGAAAAACAAGCCGGCTTCTTTCAGGGATTCTACTAACTTCCTCCTCGTTGGATATTCTTTGCGTAAATAATAACTGTAGATATTATCTTCGAATAGCATCGGAATAAAAACTATCAATGCTCACAATTTATTTTGATCGTTTTTTTTCTTATTTGGAGTCTGGAGAACATTATCTTCCATGCTAGTGTCACCATATTTTTCTTTACTTATCCTGTAGCCCTAGCCAAGATGCAAACGCTTCTAACGTTTTTCTTTTCTATCGCTCGAAATGTATGGGATGACATTCTCGTGCGTTTCGATAAACCGCGTGGTCGACTGTCATCCCATACATTTTGAGCGATAGAAAAGAAAAACGTTAGGAGCGTTTGCATCTTGGCTAGGGCCCCTGATGACAGTTTGCTTTCTAATATCCAATGCATCAGCTACACGATCAAGCACTTGTGTCCCGCTATTTTGAGCCTCACGTTCAAAATAATTACGTAGCCGAAGAACGAACTCACGCGTTTGACTGTTTAAAACAGTCTTTTTCGTATGTTTGGGCACAGTGACGAGATCCTCATCAATAGACTTCGTTATCTCAAGGCAGTGACGTCAAAATAGGGAAACATGGGGGTAAATAGCACAGTTTGATATTTATTGTAAGTAAAGTCATTGTTTTTTCAAAAATTACAATCACATATTACAAGAACATTACTATTTAAGTTTTTAACTTTCATTTCAACCCTTTCACTTAAACATTCACACATAAAGTTATAGTTCTATCTATAATATTTCGAAATAATTTCGATATTCATATGTCAAGGGTGACCCGCTAACTAGACTTATTTATTTGCTATGGAAATTCATATTGACAAAGTACATCAATACTCACAGTATGTGAATTTACGGTTCGCGTGATTTTGATTTGTTATAATGGAAAAATTAAAGACAAAATACCTTGTCTATTTTGATTATTTGATAAAAATTTAGAGTAGGTAAGCTGTTTTGTTAATAGTGAAATTTACGAATGATTCCAAAAAAATATGACATAACCATCTTAATTAAAAAAGACACAATGAGTTTGAAAGCGGCAAATCATATCCAGAGCAGTTTAATTTGGACCTAACAAAATGTATGATATCGTCGTCTGTTTGTTATCAGATTCCCAATTGTACCAATGGTAACGTGTTTTGAAAAGGGTAGGTTCATTTTATTGTTTTTCAAATGTGCCATTTGTCTCATACTGCTAATAAACTTAAAATAAGTATAAAATATTTCCAATTGGCCACATACTCCCCTATTTTGACACTTGTGACATTTCACTGCTCTGAGATAACGAGGTGTACCCATCAGAAGCGTAAACGGAGGTAAGACGAGGGCGAGGGTTGAAATAAAGAAAAAGAGGAAGCGGAGCACGAAGTGGAGATAGGGCACGAAGAGGATCTGAAGAGCTGCAGCGGTAATGAGATCTGGTTCCTGTGTAAGTGGAGGGGGAGGACGGCAGGTATGTGGAAACGGAGATAGCGGGATCACTGTTAGTTTGTGAGTAATAAGCAGACAGGCCAACTCACCTTAACAGTTATGTCAACTTGCCTCAAAAGGTTAGGCTAACTCGTAGTAATATCAGTTAGTTTACTTTCAATGTTTACTTCTTGAAGCTGTAGTAGGAATAACCGTGTATTTTAGATGTATGGGTTTTTATATTCTCCAGGGCGACGATGCGAAATTTTCATAATCATTTGAATATGGAAACGTTTTATTGTGTGCCAATAGAGTTTGTGGATCAAACTCTCGAAATAAACTTTATGGCAAAAAAAAAGATGACATGGTCAGAAATATGTGAAATTATTGATAAATGAGTGAATAAATAATCATAAATCCACTTTAATTTAGAACTAGAACGCGAGTTTGCCAGCGGCGGTAACGTGAAAGTGTAGTGACTTGTTTGTCATACGTTATTGAACCAGTCAGCGGTCCTTTGTTATCAATGTTATCATCACGCGAATTGATCGAGATGTTTTTTGTTAGTTATAATTAAAACTATGAACCCTAGAGTGCGAGCAAATAAAAACAACCTCAATATGAAGCTAGTTACGAAATGCGTTTCGGTAAATTACAGCCCTAGCAGTATATCACTATTCCGGTACCTACAGCAATGAAGTTTGACATCTGTTCCTTTGTACTTGCTGTCAATATTTAGGGAACTTCATGAGCAAACAAACGTCAAAGGTGCCATCACTCGATGTTCCTACTTTAGCCAAATCAAGCCAAAATAAAGTAGACTCACTTTGGCGTCAAATCAGTGTCAAAATTATTTTTTACAAACAGTCTTTGATGTAAAGATCGGTAGTCATCGTGGAAATAGTTATGAACGCAAACGAACGTACGTAGGTGACGTAGGTCTTGAAAAATGCACTGTTCATTTTTTGTTAAAACCGTGTCGTATAACTTTCGAAGACGGTGTTTAAGATTTACAGCCTGTTTTGTAATTCGTTTTGGCTTCCGTTGCTTTCGATAAGTTACCAAGTCGCGTCGTTACGCTTCTTGGTCCTCTGAACCATTCCAACAGAAGTTCTGAATTTTTTAGGTCTTCCCAGTAGGTACTTTTTAATGGCATTTTAAACCGCAGAACGACTCACCTTCTCGATTTTTACGATCTTTCTTATGGACATACTCTTTTCTCGTGAGTATTTGTCCATGATTCGTTTTTGTTGCTCGGGTGTTAGTTAGGCGTCTCATTTTGTAAAATCAAAAGTAATCCGAAAAAAACCTTATTAATTGAGTTTAATACCGTAGCATCTATGATGTAATGTGATATTTATATTAAAAAAAAAAAAACAAGAATGGCGGCCAGCTACAGTTGTCATTATACTTTTCGATACAGTCTTTAGGAGTAAAGGCCAAGTTGCACACGGCGACTTTTTGTAGCGATGCAGTAAAATCCGCAGCATTGCAGCATCGTGTTCACATGGGCGAGGGCGTACGACCAATGACTGCAGGCGGCTTTTTAGTCTGGACAAAAACTTGAAAAAGCTTCCGTTATGTGTCTGGAAGCAAATCATATATTTTTTTCTTCCTAATAATCCGACCTCGCTGAATCAATAAATGCCGGTTGCCAACCGTTCCCCTCCCCCCTTCACCCCTTTTACTCTTCCAAAGTGTTCGTTGCCGAGTTTTTTTTATTTTACAGAAACCTGTTTAAGATAGAAAGTTCTCTTTTTCAAATTCTGGTCTAGTCTATTTTGACAAATGCATCGCTATGAACTGTCTAAGAGTTTTTCAGTCACACAAATGTGTGTGTCAACGGCGCTGAACGCGTTGAGATTGATAAAAATGTGCCATATGTGTCCCAGGCTTCTAAATTGGTAACGTTGTAAGTTTTTTAGCTATAAAAATAACCTACCTACGTAATATCGAGATTTAAGCTCTTGCGGTAAAATCTTAAGTACAACTCCCCGTCGAGAAAAAAATGGTGCGTACAAACAGTACTAATTAGTAGGGATACTCACACTCGCTGCGCTGTAGGATGATGCTTGTGACAGCCAGCCGTATTTCGTAATTTCAATCACTACTGACAAGCGATGTGTTTTGAAAATAGGCGATTATTTATTTAAATTCATGAACGGCGTTGCTTGTTAGGTTTTTACCAATGTCATATTTATGTGACGTGAAAAAAAACAAGCGTAATACGCGTTTAAATGAGCTGTCACAGGCTTTTACAGCGCAGCCAGTGTAGTTGTCAAAAATTTAATGAAGAACCAGTTTTTCGTCTCTTTTGTGCTTACCATGGAGTAACTTTCGCGAGTTTATTTTTGAAAAATTCCGTACTGTTTAGAATATCTACTTGCACATAATATTGAAATTACTTTTACTAATTAAGTAGCTCCTACAGTCACATTATAAGTTGTAGCCGACCAAGTTCAGGTCATCGCACATTACAACGCCCCGGCACCAGAGCAGCACCGCCCGGACGCGGGCCTCATTTCCTCCTCTTTCGACCTTTAAGTGGTATTGATTATGACGTCTTTGGCTGGCTATGACGTCGTGTCCTCTTTTTAAACCTGGTGTACGATCCACGATCGTACATTTCGCACCATCATCAACTTACATAGACTTGCGTTTATGTAGGTCAATGCACGACAGTTCACCAATATCAGCCGTTGCGTGTACTCGCTATAGTTAACTTGTTTTAATACAAATAAAGTTATCTTCAGAAAAAAAAAAAAAAAAAAAAAAAAAAAAAAAAAAAAAAAAAAAAAAAAAAAAAAAAAAAAAAAAAAAGGTCCTTCGAACCGGATCTCGCGTGTGGATACTTTCGTGATAATTTCATCGAATAATCGACGTGCGAGGTGTTGAGCTAGCAGTTTAAGCAGAAATATCAGTGCGACGTGAAAGTTTTAGCGACTTTGCGTAGCTACATTCATCAGGATATATCAGTAACCTAGCAGTATCAGTTATCAGGATTGAGCAGCAGTCTTCGAGTAAGACAAAATAAGGTTTGTGTTTGTGTAGGACCTTAGTGTGGTAGCGAATCGGTTCCCCGGCCTCCCACAAGCGGGTCTCACCGGCGGAATTGAGAAGGCACATTTACCTACAAAGGCTACATAGTCACAGAGCTTAAAAAGTGAATCTTCTGTATCAGTAATCAAGAAAAAGTCTGCGATGGAAGACCTACTTTCAAATCAGTATACTCTCATGCAAGAGATTGAGAAGGTATTTATCAACTTTAAAAAAGATGGACCCGAACGCAAAACATATTCTAACATTAACAAGAGAAATAATATATTATCAGCGTACTGGAATGAGTTTAACAGTGTTCACGGGCAGTTGGTCGACTATCAGAACGACAATTACGTGTACTTCCAGCAGGGTTATTATGAAACAACCAAAAAGTTTTATAAAACAGTTTCGTCTTATTTGCAACGATATTTACTTCATTTAGCCCGTGTGGTTGCCGGGTTAGATTAGTGCCACTCCATGTCTTCCCGTGGATGTCGTAAGAGGCGACTCAGGGAATAAGGGCTTGTAGTATTGTTAGGCGATGGGCTTGCAACCTGTCACTAATACACTAGTAAACTTCTTGGCCTGATTGTGCAAAATGTGGTTACAGAATTATCAACAAGTCTTTTTAGAGTTGTTGGTATTTCTGTAGCTCTGCCTACCCCACTCTGGGAATGAAGGCGTGATGTTATGTATGTATGTATGTATGTATTTACTTCATGCAGAAGCTCCATCCTCTCATGACAAACCATTAGCACCTCCGCTGGAGTTAATAACAACGTTGCAAGGATTTCCGAAAACAGAAAAACAAGAAAAACCATCCACTGTGCCATCCACCCCGAAATTTGACACCGATCCGGTGTCAGGTTCGTTGGCGCCTGAGTCTGCCGCGACGACCCCGCGGCATACAGCGCCGCGAAGCCCTGCAGGCCCCGCAGATCAGGCCGCGGACGCCACCGCGCACCAGCATAGCGCTTTGAAGAACAGTGAAGCTACCGGAACTGGGGCGGCGGGAAATAGCGCAAGACACACAGGTACTTCGAGCAAGTTAGAAGAAAAACTCCGTAAGCAGAAGAGTAACTTTAAGGCTTTCTCTCGAGCCATTACTAACATCGACTTCGGTTCATTATCTGAAAGGTGGGAGTATGAACGATCTTATGTACAGGGGGCCCAATTTGCAACAAGATCTTATGTCACTTATTCTCAAATGGAGGCAATATGAGATAGCATTTACAGCCGACATTGAAAAAATGTTTCGGCAGATTTTAGTACACCCAGAGGATCAGAAGCTTCAAAGGATTGTTTGGAGGGACAACACCAATCAGCCCATTCGGGAATATAACCTAGCAACCGTAACTTATGGTACAAAGGCAGCACCGTTTCTCGCTATGATGACCTTGAAGCAGCTGGCAAATGATGACGGTCATAACTACACTTCAGGAGCCAAGAAAGCATTAGAAGAAGACTTCTACATGGACGATCTTCTCAGTGGGAGCCACAGCATTGAATCAGCAAAGAAGATTCAGTCCGCCTTAATTAACTTACTCAAATCAGGTGGGTTTAACCTCCGAAAGTGGGCGTCTAATAAACATGATCTACTGCAAGGTGTAGAAACAACATTTAATCAGCAAGATTTTAACTTCAAGCATCCTGAATCAGCAAAATCTGAAAGGTGGGAGTATGAAGACGTGTTAAAACTCATTGATTCCCGTTGGAGTGCGATCGACTGTCTGCACTGGGACATCGATAGCGAACTCTATGAAGAGGACCCAGAGTATGAACGAGTATTCTCGAGATATGAGAGAGAGTACAATGATATCAAGAAGGCTCTTAATGAAAAAATGTGGGCAGCGGCCTACAAAACTAGGACTACTCCAACTATGGACATACCAGCGTTCAATGGTGATTATCATAGATGGATATCGTTCAAAGATTTGTTCAGCGAAGCTATCCATACAAACCGCTCCATATCAAATGCACAGAAGATGCAGTTTTTAAAGAGCAAGGTCAAAGGTGAAGCAGAAAAATTAATTCAGCATCTGAATATCAGCACGGAAAACTATCAAGTGTGCTGGGATATTCTCAATCATAGATATAATAACAAAAAATTGGTCTTTAGCTCACATATCAACATACTTATGACCTTACCAGTAATGCAACAGCAAACATCATCGCATATCAAGAAAATTCATGACAGTACTAAAGAGTGCTTAAATGCTGTTAAGAGCCTGGGAGTCGACATCGCTACCTGGGACCCCTTGCTTATTCACATTCTATCGCAAAAATTGGACGGTGAAACGCACAAAGAGCATATTGAATCATTAAAGTCTCCTCGAAATCTACCATCATTATCAGATTTCTACGAATTTCTGGAAAATAAGTTTACGTCGCTTGAAGCATCTCGGCGAAAGCAGGACAGCAATATGCAGAAAACAAGCAATCTCTATGCGCCCTCATTTAGCATGAAAAAATCACCTCAGCAACAAAATAACTTCAACTTCAATAAATATCAGAAAAACAGTATCTACAACAGCAATAATTATAACGGCAAGCCCATTGCGAAATCATATCACGTGTCGTCGGCGTATAAATGCCTTTATTGCAAAGGCAACCATTCTATTTTCTTTTGCAACGAGTTCATCAAACTGCCGAATGCAGCAAAATTGAAAGTGACAAACGATTTACGACTTTGCACTAACTGTCTTTACGATCATAAAGGAGACAAATGCATTTCTACGAAAACATGTCGTAAGTGCACGGAACCACATAACACTTTACTACATGACGCAATGACGACAACATTGACGATTACAACACAAAGGCAGAGTAAGGACAATGTCAGCGTGTCTCAAAATAGCTCAGCAGAGATTCTACTTGCCACCGCACAGATCAAGGTGATGGCAGCAGATGGTTCCCATCACAACATGAGAGCCTTGATTGATCAGGGCTCACAAATCTCCCTTATCACCGAGAATGCAGCACAAAGGCTCGGATTACCTCGGCGTCGTTGTAAAGGGGTAGTTTTTGGTCTCGGCACGCAAGAAAATAACTGCAAGGGAGCAATGGACATATCAGTATCAGCAATAAATGGAAATTATACCTTCAACACCAATGTAGTAATCATGAATAACCTCGTCAACAGTCTACCCAATCAAACATTCAAGAAACCAAATTGGTCACATATTGAAAACATCAGTCTAGCAGATCCGCAATTTAATGTCAGCCGTCCGGTAGATATATTACTTGGGGCTGAAATATATGCTCTTATCATGATGGGCGGTATTATCAAAGGTCAAGACGAATCACAACCCATGGCTCAACAGACACATCTAGGTTGGTTGCTATGTGGCAGCGTTAAGACATATCATTGTAATGTCATCCTGAATGGTGTCGAAGATATTCAGAGATTTTGGGAAATAGAGGACATAGCAGATAATCCACTGAACATGTCGACGGCAGATTATAACTGTGGAGCATTATAAGAAACACACATATAGAAGATCAGATGGTCGATATGTTGTGAGACTACCAATGAAACCTGACACTCAGGAAAAATTAGGAAGCTCTAAACAAAAGGCCGTAGCACAGTTACTTCAGTTGGAGAAAAAATTCAGCAAAAATCAGAAGATATCAGAAGGATACAAGGAGTTTATAGCCGAGTTCATTCATTTAGGCCACATGTACGAGGCAGTTAGCAACGACAGTAACCAGATACCGGCCTATTACCTACCTCATCATTGTGTACTACGAGCTGACTCAAGTACTACAGCGTTACGAGTTGTGTTCAATGCGTCATCGCCTACGTCAACGGGTCACAGTCTTAACGATCTTATGTACAGGGGGCCCAATTTGCAACAAGATCTTATGTCACTTATTCTCAAATGGAGGCAATATGAGATAGCATTTACAGCCGACATTGAAAAAATGTTTCGGCAGATTTTAGTACACCCAGAGGATCAGAAGCTTCAAAGGATTGTTTGGAGGGACAACACCAATCAGCCCATTCGGGAATATAACCTAGCAACCGTAACTTATGGTACAAAGGCAGCACCGTTTCTCGCTATGATGACCTTGAAGCAGCTGGCAAATGATGACGGTCATAACTACACTTCAGAAGCCAAGAAAGCATTAGAAGAAGACTTCTACATGGACGATCTTCTCAGTGGGAGCCACAGCATTGAATCAGCAAAGAAGATTCAGTCCGCCTTAATTAACTTACTCAAATCAGGTGGGTTTAACCTCCGAAAGTGGGCGTCTAATAAACATGATCTACTGCAAGGTGTAGAAACAACATTTAATCAGCAAGATTTTAACTTCAAGCATCCTGAATCAACAAAAGCGCTTGGACTGCGATGGAATCCTGTGACCGATTTGTTTTCATTTCAAGTCAAACTTAGCCCATCATCAAAATCATTAACCAAGAGGGCTTTGCTATCAGAAATATCAAAAATATTTGACCCGCTAGGCTGGTTATCCCCATTCACCACTAAGCTGAAACTATTGTTTCAAAAAGTTTGGCTGAATGACATACAATGGGATAGAAATTTGCCAGATGAGTTTATCAGTGAATGGCAGAAAATTCGAAACGAGTTGGAAAGCATCAATTACATCAGAATAAAAAGATGGCAGCTAACTCAAAAAATATTTCAAGATGTCTGGAAACGATGGCAAATGGAATATTTATGCCAATTATCAGAACGTAGCAAATGGCAAAAACAGCAGCAAAATCAGAAAGTAGGTGACATCGTAATCATACACGATGCCAACTTGCCGGCAGGAAGGTGGCCGCTCGGCAGAGTTGTAGAACTACACCCTGGAAAAGACGGAATCGTGCGAGTCGTCAGTGTAAAGACAAAAAATGGCATATTACAGAGGCCAATCGTGAAGTTGTCGCCGCTACCTGTGACCGAAGAAGAAAAAAAAGATAATCAACATAGTCCAGGGAACCCTCATCAGAATTCACAAAGGAAATCAAACATGATTCCGAGCTTCAAATCACTTTTTATTACGCTACTAACAATGATGCTCATTATACCGACAAAAGGCGCTTACGACATAGCGCAACTAAGCAGCAATCAGAGCATTTATTTTGATAAAATTTCGGACATGCATCTTATCTGGGATGAATGGAAACTGGTAGTTTACTACGACATGAACCCTTACTGGGCAGGTGTTGAAGTAATTACAAAATGTTTAAATAACTTGGGAAACAATTGCAACGTAATGGACAAGCCCATGCTATGCGAAGTAATCATGTTACAATTACGTCACAGTTACAAAGAACTTGACCTTTACAATCACATGTTGCTCGGTCAGCAGATCAACCACGCGCACCCACGGGCGCGCCGTGGCCTTATCAACGGGGTCGGTAACGTTGCACACACACTGTTTGGTGTACTAGACGACCAGTTTGCCGACCAATATCAGAAAGATATCGAGTTAATTCGAACAAATCAGAAGCGCTTGTCAGAGTTATGGCAAAATCAGACATCAATTGTGGAAGCACAGAATAACCTTCTACAACGAGTAGAAAACACCATGGAGCAACAGCACAAATTCATCAACAGCCATATCAAGGAAATAGAACGGATGACTAATCAACTAAGGACTGACATGCAAAGTGCAGCTAACCAAAATGCCTTCGCATTATCGGCAATAATTGCAAATACAATTTTAGAAAAGTTACGAAAAATTCAAGACTATTTACTCGATACGATGGTTGATTTACACTACGGAACATTTAATATACATCTTATCAGTCCAGAGCAGTTAAAGGACGAACTTAACGTCATTTCCGGTCAACTAGCAAAGTATCTATCATTACCAATCGATAACATAACAACTGACCTACCCAAACTCTATCACATGCTGAAAGTTAAAGCGAGGATGACAAGGCAATACTTTATTATAGAAATCAGAATACCATTGGTAGCCAGAGAGCCCTACGAGATATACCGACTTATCCCTACTCGCCATAGCGTAAACAACAGCATGATAAATATAATACCCATATCAGAATACGTAGCTATGAACATTCAGAAAGATTCATATTTCACCATGACTCGAGCAGAATTACTTCGTTGTGACCAATACGACGACGTTACCCAGCTGTGTCCGTTGCAGACGCCGGTGTACCACATGAAATCAGACCAAAACTTATGCGTCATGAATGACCTTACAAAACAGTGCGCAATCAACACGGAACCCTGCAAAACCACTTGGGCCGAATTATACGGAGTTAATTCACACCTGTATGCATGTTGTAAACAATGTACCATTCGCATTATATGTAGGAGTCATGTTACATCAGTGCAGCTGACTGGAAACGGAATTATTAGTTTGAGCGGGGATTGCACCATCAAGACGACAGACTTCACTATATACTCCCGCAGCAAGCAGAGCAGTACAATGGATGTATCAGCAGATGTATTAAAAATTGAAATACCTCCAATCAATCACATTATAGACTTACCCATATCTATCATCAACGAGACTAGCATAGCCGAACAAATAAAGTACGTCAACAATACGTACTTTCACCAACAACTAAAAGAGATTGGGAGACAAATTCAACAGATAAAGAAGAATGGCGCGGAGGTCATCCTAGGTGACAGACCATCATCTCACGATGTCACACAATATGGATTAATAAGCGCAGTAACAGGCATCATAATTTGTATCGGTTTAGCGCTGGCATGGCGACGACTATGCGCATGCCGAATGCGACGATTTAACAGTATCCGCGAGCCAGAGACACCCAGCGCCGCGCCCCCCGCCCCCGCGCCAGCGCGCCCGGCGGCGGCGAGCCCAGCACGCGAGCTGCAGGCACCAGGAAGGATGCAGCTGCACGCACTGAGAAAAAACACACTATCTTTCAGACGAGTCCCTACCACGACGAATATTAACCTGTCCGACGAGAGTGACGTCGAAGTCACTACTCCGCGTTTTGCGACCGTGGTTAATAAGGCGACCTCGCCAACATTTGAAAAACACTTTAGTGTGTAGTAATTTCAAATTAGTCATTTTATTAATATCTTTAAGTTGATATGTACAATATTTAAGAATCATTAACCAATTTCCCCCATCAGCCCCATTCCCCCTAATGCTCCTTTCGCTCTCCTGGAACATGTACGATCCACGATCGTACATTTCGCACCATCATCAACTTACATAGACTTGCGTTTATGTAGGTCAATGCACGACAGTTCACCAATATCAGCCGTTGCGTGTACTCGCTATAGTTAACTTGTTTTAATACAAATAAAGTTATCTTCAGAACATCAGAACTATCATATCAAACTCCATATCATATTGAACTATCTTGTCAAAATTTACGGGTTCACTCCAAATTATGTATACAAGTTTTACACATTCATCACGTGCCACCTTCTGTCAAGAAAAAATGTTTAAATTTTGTACAAATTAATGCATAAAGCTAAAGAATGTATCTACCTTACTGGCTGACTAACTAGTAAGTTACTATGTATACTAATGTATAAAGTCGTTTTTATTTACGTATAGTCTTAATGCATGCTTATGCGATTTTGATGACAACACTATAATTTACCAACAAGTCTTTTTAGAGTTGTTGGTATTTCTGTAGCTCTGCCTACCCCACTCTGGGAATAAAGGCGTGATATTATGTATGTATGTATGTACTAATAATTTCTACCATTAACCTGCTCTCAAGATGAAGACGGAAGGGGCCATAGTGTAACGTTGCGCTTTTATCATTGACTGGAACAAATCCAAACTCTGAGTACTGGCAACAATCTTTAATATATTTAAAGGCTGGTCACTAGATTGACATTCGGTATCGATTTGCATAGGGTTGTCAGCCCTAGATTTTCTACTCGTATGTAGGGAAATAAAATTCAACTTCATGATTTATTACTGTATGTTTATTAGGAAAAATGTATAGGAAGCTTTTGCTGAAACAAGGTTTTGTAGGAATTTAGGTTTCAGGAGGAACAATGAATGTCTTCTACGATAATCAACTGTTTAATTGTTTTCTAAAATACAAATTTCACAATTTGAAAGTCAATACTTTCGGGGTAAATTCTGGGGTAAATATTGTGGGAGAATTTCTTCATCCGAGGGTGCTCCAGGGTGCTCCGTTCGTCAGCCATATTGGTTAGAGGTTGCTTACAACTGCAGCTCCAAGTTGAGTGCGAGCAGAATCTTTGAACATCTTGTGCAGGACGGAGGTCCTAGTTTTGATAGAAGTCTCCAGTGGCTTATGTGGCAAAGTAGCAGCCGATTTAAGAATTATTTTGTGGCAGTAACAAAACCGTAAGTAGATATTCCGTCTGAATAAGACATGTGCATCATGTAGACTGGTTTCTTAACCTCGTGGTTAACTTTCAGCTCTTCAAACTCAAATTATTTGAAACCAGAGGGTTCTTTATGCCGGGACGGAGGGAAATACAGCGTTTGAGATAATCTTTATTGGATGGTCTCCGGTAAGCTCTCTTGATCTGTTACATTCTGCTCTTCGCGTAATTTCTGCCATGTGCATATCCTAATCGAGGCAATTTGCTTCTTTCCAGCTGGATGGGAATTTGGAAAAGATTAATATAATTTGGAAAGATTAATATAGTTTGGAAATTTAAAGAATTTAAATAGTTTAGGAATAGAATTTGGAAGAAGTTAAAGCAATTTCATTCGAATATAATTTAGAAGGGGATTTAGAAAACACATTTAGATATAGGCCTTCTATTTTAGGGTCCAATCTTGATATTTGGCTTCCTTTCTTTGACCCTGAAAGAATTAAGCATATGTTCAGTAAATTTCACTTTCCACTAGAGATTTAGTTTGTGAATGATTAAGTTAAGGCTTGCTTTATTTTGTGTAATTTAGTAGTGCGGGCTAGGTACCTTTCACCAGCCGCCATTTTGTGTTGCAAGCCCATGACTGTCTCTTTATAAAGCCTTCTGCACCAAGCTTCTTAAAGCCCTCAAATATTAGAGGACCTTTCTATTATCTTCACGCGCTTACTGTGTGGCTTGCAAATGGAGCTTGCATAGAGTCGACGCCCAGAGCATCGCGTCTCGACTCACACTGCCCAGATCCAGTCTGCAGCCGGACAGCCCTTTGCAGGAAGGTTTCTTCAGAACGAGGTCTGTGAATTAATTACTAGTTAGGGAAGTAGGATTTAAGAGCAAATTAAGTATTGGAATTGATGGCATTAGGTTCCTTAGGGACTAACCAACTTTGGAATGGATAATTGTGAACCTATCTTAAGAACCATATTGTTTTAAACACGACCCATGCTTTACTGAGCTGTTAATTAATTTAGAATCAAATGTCTGGTCGTTCAGGACTTCAAGGTTACAATTAAGTATTTAATGTTGTAAAGAAAACGTAGAAATAAAGAATGTGTTAAACTTACTAACTGGTTTCTTTCAGCTCCATAGGATAGACCCACTCTTAGTCCAAAGGTCACGCCGGACATTAGTTTTGTTTTATTATTTTTTCGACATTTTGTTTTATTTTGTTTACGACGTGCTCCCTTCATCTAGCCGGGTAAGGGAGGACGTCGCAATGGCGCCCAACTAATTTTGAGTAATTTTGGATGATTTAGAGTGACTTTTGGGTGGAAATTGGGTCTGTTTTATACACATAATCTTATGCCATCAAAGTCCATTTTTTCCGTGTCTTTTTGCCACGTAGACACTGTATTTTGCCTGATTGTAGTGTAATTTAGCCTTTATAGACAATTTCACGTTCATTTCTACAATTTCACTTCAGTTGTGAACTATATTTTTGATATTTACAGTAAAAGAAAGTAAGAAGAAAATTTATAACCTCTAACTCTAACTAGTACTTTCGGTTTTGAGTGACAAGCAAGTGAAAGTGACATTACATTTCACCGTTGATATTTGAATTTACAGGGTGAATATAACTGTATATACCTAATTGTGTACTTGTCAGATTGTGTTGAGACTGTTAAACCTTGTGCATATTATTGGCATCTTGTGCAATCTTTCATACTTACCATCGTATTTATTTGGAAAGTGATAATAAAAAAAAAAGGGAATAAACTATTATGCATTACAATATAGTAATTTGGACGTTTTGAATTGTTTTGCTTTAGGTACTAAAAAGCTTTAAATACTAATGCCCTAGTAAATAAATATACACTTCTATAAGTTGCAAAGTATTGATGTCACTAAATTCACTTAATAAGCAGCAGAAAAGTTTAGTAATCAAATTAATCAATCATTAATTATTCAAGCGCGAATATTGTTTATAGTGGTAATATAATTACAAGGTTGTTGCACATAAAATAAAACACTACTCAAGGATTAAGTGATATTATAGTAATTTAATAACTTAACTTGTCTTATATAGATACAGTAAAAATCAAAAACTTGACAAATTTAGACAATTACAATTAAAAATACATACTGGTATATTACTATTAAGATACTATTAAGAAAAAACAGTAGATAGGTAACAGTTGTACATTTACAATACTGTACATTTACAATTGTTGCATTTTGTGATACAGAGAAAAGAAAAAAAAAGAGTGTAAAAGAGTAATATTAAGAGTTTTGTGAGCCATTAATTCCAATTTAAAATTAAGAATATTTGCAATTATGGAGAGACAAATACAATTTCACTCACTTTGGAAAGATGAATTGATTTATGAGGTAACCATAAGATCTGAAACACCGTCAAATACAGTTGATGCTTTAAGGAAACAACTTAGAATTTTATGTGAGGAATGCCCCTCGGAAGCTATTCTGGACACAGAGCTGTCGGTAGACTCTGAATTTAAGGTTGTGAAAGATAAGTTAACAGAACTGGGTACAGTTGTAGATAAATACACTAAGACACAAGACAGGTACTCATTTAATAGATCAAAAGCACTGGGGTATCATTTATTTCACAGATTGACTCGAATCCAAGTTCAGGTTGACACGGCTAAATATGCAATTAAGGCAGAACTTATGTTACAGCTTGAGACACTTTTAGCAAAAATTGAAGCTTCTGAGCTTTCTTCTGGTTTGGTTGACAACAAACAGGCACATTCTTTGGGTTTACAGGCTTCTCATGATGATACACAAATTGAGTGTTCAGGTGATAAGAATATTTCAAAGTGGGGGTTGAAATTCAACGGCACCACTGATCCCAGATCATTTTTGGAGCGTGTAGATGAACTTGGGTTGGCATTTGGCGTTTCTGATACTAAATTATTCAATTCTGCGGCACAACTTTTTGTCGATAAAGGTTTATTATGGTTTCGCGGTATCAAACACCGGGTGTCTTCATGGAGTGAATTAAAAGCAATTCTATTGCAAGAGTTTGATCCCACAGATTATGATTATAGGTTATTGAGTGAAATAAGGTCGCGTACACAACGAATTGATGAGCCAATTCATATCTATTTTGCTGTTATGAGTTGTATGTTCGAGCGTCGTAGTTCACCGTTGTCTGAGGAGGATAAGTTAGATATCCTGCAGCATAATATTCGTCCTCATTTCTCACAACAGCTGGCGTTAGTTAGTGTATCTTCAGTAGCTGAATTAAAGCAACATTGTCGGAATATTGAAGCAGCTCGGCAGCGTACCGAGAACTTTTCGGAACCAAAGTCGACATCAAACATTTTGGGCAGTGACTTTATGTACAAAGGAAGGTCGAAGAATGTAAATTCACTTTCAGTTAGCTCTGCCAAGGGTTCCGATAATAATTCGAAGCCGTGTTCTGCATTTTCACACCGACCAAGTACATCGAATGTTAAGAAGCACACAGCTGTTTCATCCACACATGAACAAATTCCCATTTGTTATAAATGTGGCGGGACTCGACATAATTTTAGATTTTGCAAGGCAAAGCCGAACAACAACAAACAATTTAGCTGTTTCGGTTGTGGCATGACAGGTGTCAGGATTGCCAATTGTCCGAAGTGTACGAGGAATGGTAACAATAAAGGGCCCAATTCACACTATCGTAATAATCCAAAAAACTAATAGGTTTGGACTGTAGCGAGATTAAAAATAATGTTGAATGTAAACAATCCATTTCGAAATTTAATAGTTACAATTCAATTGCTACAGTTCTTTTTGCACCGAATAAGGAAGATATTAGGCCGTATTTAAAATTTAATGTTTGTGATTTTGAAATTTATGGATTATTGGATTCAGGAGCATCCGTTTCAATTTTAGGCAACAACGCTCATTTAAATTTTGTAAAATTCGGTTTTGACTTACTAAATATGCAACCAACAACATGCAATGTTGCGAATGGCGTTAAAGTCCAGACAATAGGGAATATTTTCGTTCCGTTAACATTTAATAACGTAACACATGTTATTAAGTTTTTTGTTGTTCCCGATATTGTTACGGACGTGATTTTAGGAGTAGATTTTTGGCAATCGTTTAGGCTGGCGCCGGAAATATTCGACAGCATTGAGTATACACCGACACCGGATAATTATTTTACGACTTGCAACGGTGTAAATGGAGAACAGGTACACACGATTCAGTCTTACGACCATTTAACTTTAACGCAGAAAGAGCTTGCTGACGCTATGGTGGACAAATTTAAGACCATTTCATTTGAGGAGATAGGTTTAGGTAGAACTGCTTTGATTGAGCATTCTATTGACACAGGCGATGCTTATCCCATTAAGACAAGGCAATATCCGCTCTCACCGGAGAAGCGAGCAGCCTTAAGCGCCGAGCTCGATAGAATGCTTAAATTGGACGTAGTTGCTCCTTGCGAAAGCCCATGGAATAATCCTGCCTTATTAGTGCGTAAAGCAAATGGTGACTGGCGTTTTTGTTTAGATTGCAGGAAACTTAATTCGATTACTAAGGGAGACTCGTACTCCATTCCGTACATTCCACAGATTTTAGATAGTTTGAAGGAGGCGAAGTACCTTACGTCAATCGATTTAAGCTCCTCATTTTGGCAAATACCATTGAGTGAGACGTCTCAGGAAAAGACAAGCTTTACTGTGCCGGGTCGCGGGTTGTATAAATTTAAGGTTATGCCATTCGGATTGTGCGGAGCACCTGCTAGACAGCAGCGGCTCATGGATAGCCTTATTGACCACAATATAACCAGCGACATCGAAAACGGTTTAGCATTTTGTTATATCGATGACATAGTCATCTGTTCTTCAGATTTTCAGACGCATTTAGTGCTACTTAACCGTGTGTTGGAAAAATTGAAAATGGCCAAACTTACGATAAATTTTTCGAAATCTAAGTTCTTCAGGCAGTCGCTCAAGTACCTTGGTTACGTCGTAGACGAGTTCGGGTTGCGCACTGATCCTGAAAAGGTCGCGGCCATTTTGAATTTTCCCATACCAACAACTTCTCGGGAGGTTAAGATATTTTTAGGGACGTGCTCGTGGTATCGTCGTTTTATACGAAACTTTTCAACAATAGCCGCCCCTTTAAATAAATTGACAGCGAAAGGGAAGAATGTTCCTGCCTTTCGGTGGTCTGAGGAAGCTGAAGTTGCATTCAATTCATTGAAGAATGCATTAGTTTGTGCTCCTATTTTGGCAGTGCCAGACTTTGAGAAGCCTTTCTCTGTGCATTGCGATGCGTCTTCATATGGATTGGGTGGAATGCTAAGTCAGACTATCGATGGCCACGAGCACCCGATCGCATACGTTAGTCGTTCCCTTAACAAAAACGAGCGAAACTATAGCGCGACCGAGAGGGAGGCTCTAGCTGTTTTGTTCTCTGTCGAGAAGTTTCAGCCGTATTTAGGCTCACGTCGCTTTAAGGTGATAACAGATCACGCGTCACTTAAGTGGTTTATGAACCTGGAAAACCCATCTGGTAGGTTAGCACGTTGGGGTTGCAGACTGTCTCAATATGAATTTGATGTTGAGCACAGGAAAGGCACCGATAATGTGGTACCGGATGCGTTGTCCAGGCTTATGACGGTTGACGCAGTGAACGTCACAAACGATGTGGAGAAAGATTTATGGTATGAAAGGATTGTGAACGGTTGTAAATCTTTCCCCGCTAATTTTCCAAATTTCAGTTTTAAGGAGGGAAAGCTTTACCGATTTAGTAAGAGTAAGTATAGCTTACTAAGCGAATTCGATTGGAAAGTGGTAGTTCCAAAGAGTGACCGTATTAAGATAATGAAGGAATGTCATTGTGAATCAACAGCTGCACATCTCGGTGTATTTAAAACTCACCGGCGGTTATCTTTGACATACTTTTGGCCAGGCATGCATAAGGACGTAGTCGATTTTGTGAAGGCTTGTGACGTCTGTTCGGCTTACAAGCATTCACAAAATCGCACTCCAGGGTTGATGGGTCAGCCAAAGGTATGTCATAGACCATTCCAAGTAGTATCTATTGATTTAGTAGGTCCTCTACCACGTTCTCGGTCGGGTTACACGTTTTTGTTTGTTGTGACATGCTGTTTTTCAAAATATACCTTGCTGTTTCCACTTCGCCGCGCAACCAGCGCTTTAGTTGCAAAAGAATTTGAGAACCATGTAATATTGGCACATGGTGTACCAGAAACCGTAATTACCGACAATGGGGTTCAATTTACGGGATTACAATTTAGACAACTATTAAAAAAGTACAATATTCCTCGGGTACATTATGGACCACGGTATACTGCTCAAGTAAATTTAGTCGAGCGGTATAATAAAACGGTTATGACTGCTGTAGCATCGTACGTGGAAGAAAACCACCGATCTTGGGACGAGCAACTGCACCGTATTCAGTTTGCGTTAAACAGTGCAGTTAACGAATCAACGGGGTTTTCTCCTTTCTTTTTGGTACATGCTAGAGAACCAGTCATAAACGGCTCCTTTTACCGCAATACCGATGAGGAGTATACTGTAGGTATACCTAGGGAAGAGTATGCAGGCGAATTTGGTTGTTTAGCGAATATTTTTGAACAAGTTCGATCTTCTCTTTTGAAGGCACATGCCACAAACACAAAATATTATAATTTGAGACGTCGTCCTGCCAAGTTTTCTGAAGGCGATGTAGTTTGGAAGCGCTCGTACATACAAAGCGATGCTGATAAATTTAGGATGGCTAAGCTCGCGCCAAAGTATGAAAAGTGCAAGGTTAAGAAAGTTTTGTCACCTCTTGTTTATGAACTGGAGAGGATGGATGGACATCCAATAGGTTCTTGGCATATTAAAGATCTAAAGTTGTAGATTGAGCTGGTGATCAGTGGACGCGCGCCCCGTAATGCTGGTCATTGCTCGCCGCGCCGCTACTGTTGACTACTTATCACTACAGAACCACATGATTGGGTTAGCATTTAGTGTTGAATATTCGAATATATTAAATCACAAACTATTTGGTGTGGTGAACAGGAACAACTGTCTCACTACTTGTATTATGTGCGTGAAGTATGAAAGAATAATGAATGTTGAAGAATGTAGGGTTACTCATTCATGTCTCAATACCACCATGAGCAATCTTTGATATGACTTCAAGTAACTTAGTTTTTTAGTTACCCGCCAAGTTATGATTATTAAGATACATTATTATGTACTCCTGTGTTTCGCATTCAACAAGCCGAGTTAGGTTCATGTGTGGATGCGATGTTATGTTGCACAGTGTTTTATGCTTCGTTTAGTTTTGGTTATCTCCATTCTAGGTAAGAGATACATTATGATTCCTCAGACAACGCTGTCTAGGATATTAGTTTTGCATTCCTCAGAGACATTGTAAATGTATCCGAGACGTGTTTAGTTAAGTATAACTTGGTGAAAGGTTTTTTTTTACTTTGCGGTTTCGTTACTAATATAGGTTGGTAAGATTTCGTTCAGTAACGACACTGTAATGGTTGTTTTGTAGGTTTCGCCCGGACAAGGAGGGTATATATTTGGGAATGCTGATCATCGGTCCTGGCTGCTGGCAATTGCCTCTTCAGCACAACATTGCCGTTGTGCTGGAAAGGTAAATGGAATTGGTTTTCGTTATGGTTGGATATATAGGTTTGGGGTAGGAGAGTTTTTTTTTTTATAATATGTAACACACAGATTTTTTTTTATTAAATATATTTTGGATATTGAGAAAGTTTTGTGAACAGAGTGTTACATGGTTGTCTCTCGCGGTTTCTAAAAAAAGGTTGAGCACATTCTTTTAATATTTAGGTAATGTCAAAGTTTGATAAGTGTCAGAGCTTGGGTTTCATTTGGCATTGGTGGATATGACGCTGAGGACAGCGTACGGTTCATCTACGTTGAACCTTTTCATTGGGGAGGGGAGTATTGTAACGTTGCGCTTTTATCATTGACTGGAACAAACCCAAACTCTGAGTACTGGCAACAATCTTTAATATATTTAAAGGCTGGTCACTAGATTGACATTCGGTATCGATTTGCATAGGGTTGTCAGCCCTAGATTTTCTACTCGTATGTAGGGAAATAAAATTCAACTTCATGATTTATTACTGTATGTTTATTAGGAAAAATGTATAGGAAGCTTTTGCTGAAACAAGGTTTTGTAGGAATTTAGGTTTCAGGAGGAACAATGAATGTCTTCTACGATAATCAACTGTTTAATTGTTTTCTAAAATACAAATTTCACAATTTGAAAGTCAATACTTTCGGGGTAAATTCTGGGGTAAATATTGTGGGAGAATTTCTTCATCCGAGGGTGCTCCAGGGTGCTCCGTTCGTCAGCCATATTGGTTAGAGGTTGCTTACAACTGCAGCTCCAAGTTGAGTGCGAGCAGAAGCTTTGAACATCTTGTGCAGGACGGAGGTCCTAGTTTTGATAGAAGTCTCCAGTGGCTTATGTGGCAAAGTAGCAGCCGATTTAAGAATTATTTTGTGGCAGTAACAAAACCGTAAGTAGATATTCCGTCTGAATAAGACATGTGCATCATGTAGACTGGTTTCTTAACCTCGTGGTTAACTTTCAGCTCTTCAAACTCAAATTATTTGAAACCAGAGGGTTCTTTATGCCGGGACGGAGGGAAATACAGCGTTTGAGATAATCTTTATTGGATGGTCTCCGGTAAGCTCTCTTGATCTGTTACATTCTGCTCTTCGCGTAATTTCTGCCATGTGCATATCCTAATCGAGGCAATTTGCTTCTTTCCAGCTGGATGGGAATTTGGAAAAGATTAATATAATTTGGAAAGATTAATATAGTTTGGAAATTTAAAGAATTTAAATAGTTTAGGAATAGAATTTGGAAGAAGTTAAAGCAATTTCATTCGAATATAATTTAGAAGGGGATTTAGAAAACACATTTAGATATAGGCCTTCTATTTTAGGGTCCAATCTTGATATTTGGCTTCCTTTCTTTGACCCTGAAAGAATTAAGCATATGTTCAGTAAATTTCACTTTCCACTAGAGATTTAGTTTGTGAATGATTAAGTTAAGGCTTGCTTTATTTTGTGTAATTTAGTAGTGCGGGCTAGGTACCTTTCACCAGCCGCCATTTTGTGTTGCAAGCCCATGACTGTCTCTTTATAAAGCCTTCTGCACCAAGCTTCTTAAAGCCCTCAAATATTAGAGGACCTTTCTATTATCTTCACGCGCTTACTGTGTGGCTTGCAAATGGAGCTTGCATAGAGTCGACGCCCAGAGCATCGCGTCTCGACTCACACTGCCCAGATCCAGTCTGCAGCCGGACAGCCCTTTGCAGGAAGGTTTCTTCAGAACGAGGTCTGTGAATTAATTACTAGTTAGGGAAGTAGGATTTAAGAGCAAATTAAGTATTGGAATTGATGGCATTAGGTTCCTTAGGGACTAACCAACTTTGGAATGGATAATTGTGAACCTATCTTAAGAACCATATTGTTTTAAACACGACCCATGCTTTACTGAGCTGTTAATTAATTTAGAATCAAATGTCTGGTCGTTCAGGACTTCAAGGTTACAATTAAGTATTTAATGTTGTAAAGAAAACGTAGAAATAAAGAATGTGTTAAACTTACTAACTGGTTTCTTTCAGCTCCATAGGATAGACCCACTCTTAGTCCAAAGGTCACGCCGGACATTAGTTTTGTTTTATTATTTTTTCGACATTTTGTTTTATTTTGTTTACGACGTGCTCCCTTCATCTAGCCGGGTAAGGGAGGTCGTCGCAATAGGAACTCCTCAATACAAGTCAGATTGCGCGGCGTAGGTGCAGTTGATTCTGTTTACTTATGCAGCGTCATCCTACGAGTAATTATCCTACCAATTCTACTCTTACTATTATTTTTTTATTAATCTATCCGCCCTTGCTAATATTATAAATGCTAAAGTAACTCTGCCTGTCTGTTACGCTTTCACGCCTAAACCGTTGAATCGATTTCGATGAGATTTGGTATGGAGGTTGTAACGGGGCGCTTTGGCTCCACGTCAACATTCACCTCGTTCTGGGCAAATCTACTACTGGACTGGAGGCATTTATAGATAGCTCAGGGGGATCAGAAATTAAGGTTTTAATAGTAAACACAGTTCAGTATAATATGAAGGCTTTATGCCTGTTTATTCAAGAATAACAGTAGCGGTTAGTGCTCAATCGTTAGTACTTAATTCTAAATGGGTCGGGAAGCTTCCCGGTGCTCAGACGCTGCGCAACAGCACCGCACCCGGTCAGCAGGACCGCTTCCTAGTGTTCAAACGCTGGGTAACAGCACCGCACCTAGGTTACGGAGGATGGGATACCTCCCTGTGCTCAGACGCTGGTAACAGCACCGCACCAGGTTGGTCGGATCGCTTCCTAGTGCTCAGACGCTGGGTAACAGCACCGCACCTAGGTCACGGGATTTGGGATACCTCCCTGTGCTCAGACGCTGGGTAACAGCACCGCACCAGGTTGGTCGGATCGCTCCCTAGTGCTCAGACGCTGGGTAACAGCACCGCACCTAGATCACGGGATTTAGGATACCTTCCTGTGCTCAGATGCTGGGTAACAGCACCGCACCAGGTTGGTCGGATCGCTCCCTAGTGCTCAGACGCTGGGTAACAGCACCGCACCTAGGTCACGGGATTTAGGATACCTTCCTGTGCTCAGACGCTGGGTAACAGCACCGCACCAGGTTGGTCGGATCGCTTCCTAGTGCTCAGACACTGGGTAACAGCACCGCACCTAGGTTGCGAGAGGGGAGGAGGGGGGCGGCGAGAGGGAGGCACTACTTAGTGTTCTCAAGCTTCAGGGGCGCCCGGAGACGACCCTTCAACCATCAGAGCACACTACGCAGTGCTGATTAGTACGGGAGTGCCTCCGCTTATAAAGGCCGTCGGGCGAAGCCGGGGGTCGCGCGCGCGGGGTGGCGGCCTTACACGGTGCCGTGGTGCCAGTAAAACATCGTCGAATTATTGGAATACCGTTAAATATTCCAACCTCGACATGAACATCAGCTGTATTTACTTTGGTTAATTAATGAATTACACGTAACGGAAAATTATTAAAATAAACAAATGATTCAATAACGCGTGGGTGATATTTTTTCATCACAGATTTCTTTAATTTGTCTTAAAGTGAAACTTTCTTCATACAGGGTTTTACAGAACCATTAATGTGCGAGTGACACTCGCACTTGTCTGTTTTACAAGCTTTTTTTTAACTTGATTAGGGCCTGTTGTTTGATCAGTAAGTAGTTAAATTAACTAATTATCTAAAAACGTAACTAATGGTTAATGGTTAAACGGTTTTTATGTCTAACCGTCGACCGAGCGAGCGATTATTAAGGCCATAGATTATTACCTACTTATTCTTGAAGAAGTCAGTTGCAGACACCAGGGGCAGCACGGTGCAGGCGTTTTTTATTTTTTTAAACTTATGTGGCGGCAATGAGTCATAAAGCCGGGACTACACTTGTAAACCATCATGGAGGGCGAGATAACAAGGAGCATAATTGAGAATCTGTGGTATAGGAATTGTTTATAAACGTCAAAACCAACCAGGAAAACAATTCATTAAGAAAAGTTGTTTATGAATTTCTGCGGAACCTTGCATATTATCTAAAGGGATTTATTAAGATAAAAGCATGAGTTTCTGTCAATAGGATAGAGTGGTTACATTTATAGGAAATAAATAACTAAGCATTTAACCAATAGGTTTTAATTTAATTATCCTGTAACTCCTCTGCGTTGAACGCGTTAAACGTATAATTATTGAGGAAAGAGGAAAGTGGGTCGAGTGAAATAAGTCATTCAAAACTACTAGAAATTGAAAGTTAAACTACCTTTTACTTACGTTTACTCTGCAGAGTTCTCAGCCTAAGGTGACTGAATAAATCACTGATTAAAGGCGCTTATCTGACTGAATTGATCACTGACTAAGGTATTTGAGGCTACACCAACTGGGTACATGTTGAAAGTGTGAGAGTGATGTTACTCTCACACTTTCGACGTGGAGTCTAGAAAGTACTTGAAGCCAAAAAGATTTTTCTTTCTTGATCACGGACTTGTGACGGTTCGACGTCTAATTCACATCATTTATTGCTCATTAATTTTGTTCTTTAAGTGTTTTTCAAAAATCAGCTGTAATGTAACGCCATCTATAATAGAGTAGCCATTATTAAAATTGCATAAAACGCTATCTAGGGTAGAGTAGCGTTCTATTAAAACATTTTTAGTAGGTCCAAAAACTCTTGAGTAGCAACACTGTTGTAACGAGCCAAAAAGTCACCTGACCAGTTAATTACAGAAAGATTTCATTATTCAATAAAGAACAGCATTAAAATTAACAGAATAGGAAGTATGTTATGTAAGAGTTTAAGTAATGACAAAAGAAAACATAACCTACTATATATTTGACAAGATAACATAGTTAAAGAGTTCATTCCATTTGAAATTCATTATAAAAAAATAGTCAAACAAATTATAATTTATAATTTAACAATTTAAATAAAATACTAACATAATTAAACATTTAAAAAGAATAACGTAAATAATCAAATTAAAGTTATGAAAAGTATGGCAAATTAATGTACGCTAAATTCAATCTTAAAACATCAACTCGCTACTGCGCATGTCGAAATGAAGGCGTTGAAGCCGAAGACGACGATGAAGGCAAAGATGGCGATGAATTACTTGAGATATTATACATATAAGCAGGTCGCCATTTTGGGGAGGAAGCTTTTGCACTTTGACACTCGTGACGTGCGGACGGTTGTTGCTCTGGGGTCATACTTACGTTCCGAACTCGGAAAATAAATATTTAAATTTTTGTTGGGGTTAATTAAATGGGTTTCATACGGGAAAGTTAGACATTAAATTAAAGTTTATATTTTAGTATTGGTAATTACATAATTTGGGTTTAGAAAACTTTTCTTCGTAAATTATTGGTAAGATTATATTATATGTAATTATTTGTGTGTGGATTTGTTAATCTTTTCTGTTACACATTATTAGAAGAAAGAAGTAGTCAGCAAGTTTAGAAGATTTTTAGTTGACATTTGTGTCTGGCACGTTGTTTATTTAGTACATTCAGTTTGGGGGTTTATGGGGGGAAAGTTTTGTAATTGTTAAAGTCTTTGAGTTAAGCTAGATTAGCATATTTTCGTGCCAGAGCGGTGTCCAGGCTAACAGTTTGCCTGACAAATCACGCTGACCCTAACGGTGACAAATAGGCTTGGTTTGGAACTTTGTAGATTCTAAAAGAGGTGCGGGCAACCCTAGATGTTACTCTTTACCAACATAGTCATCTATATAAGTGCCCACCATTCTCATTCGCCAGCCTGGAGTGGGATCGGGGTCCACAGGTTGGGCATGCAATTGCACCCATGAAAGCTCTGGGAAGTTTGAGGATTGGTTCCTTAAAACTCTATATATTTATATACACTAAACCACACAATAGGGCGTCATACTCTCACCGTCTTGGACTTCGGGTGGCAATCACACGGGTGTTAGGTTGCTTTCTCAGCAGACCCGGCTGAACTTTACAGTTTACCTAGGGAACTAGCTAATTATGAGGATAAGGTAAGCCTCTAGGATGTAGTTCTTTGTAGAATAGGCCTTATAAGTAGAGTTAGGGTAGATTCACTTGACTAGGGAAAGTAGGGAATATTAGGATTTTATTCAAATAGGGAAATAGGTAATGTTTATTTTTATTCACTAAAAAAAATTAGGTACAATATAAAACTGATAGCAATCAGTAATTAAATAAAGTTCATATTTAAAAACATTCTTAGGATCACTTAAGGGGCTAAGTAGGTACCTAATAGGTAAAATATTTTATGATAGAGATAAAACTATACTTTTAAATTCTCTCTTCATATTGACTTAGATCAAATCATATGAATTGAATAATTTTCAGTAACAAATAAAACACTTTTCAGTAAACAAGTTTAATTAGGGACAATATAGGATTCAGTATGTATTTGATAAATAACTATCTATTTGAAATTTGAAGCCATAAATAGTTTCATGTCTAACAAAATTAAAGTATCATTCTAGATAAAAATCTATACCTAATAAATCTAGTTTGAAATTAAATAACTTTGAAATAAGTATAAAAATGAGATCTTTGAATAGATTTTATAAATTGCATTAATATAAATAAAACTATTATATCAATATACAATACAATACAATACAAATACTCTTTATTGAACACCAAAAATAAAAAATAAAAACAGAACATGGAACAGTACATTTAAATCATAGGTATACAACAGGCGGTCTTACCGCTAAATAGCGATCTCTTCCAGACAACCTTGTAAGAGAAATAACTGAGGACACATATTCATGGCAGGGGGTGTAAACTAATTCGTTTAGAACTCAAACTAAATAACTACACGAAACAATTAAATTATTTCAATATACTTAAGTGGCTTTATATTTGAGCTGTATATTTACTCTTACATAGCACAGAAAGCCATTATGAGGATTCAATCTAGCTAGAAGACAAAATGACTTCTGTATTACCTCTGTTTTACTATAAAAGATAAACATGTATACATGGTGAAAATTGAACATCTCATTATAGACTATAAAAATACTTGAGTCTAGATCATGGCTCATACAGTGAATTAAGCAATATCAAGCTAAAGACACTTTTGTAATAATAAATTTACAATAAGCATAAATAAATTTATTCGAAGATCATTAGAATCAATTATATTGAATATTGAAATATAATAAATTTTGAACCCTCTCAATTTGGTACTTTACTACTAACTGACTTATCATACAGTAAATAAGATAATTAACTATATATGGCAAGGAGTCTGCCCTGTCTCTGGAGGATGACTATTGGAACAGACTAAGGTCTGCGTGATAGCAATCACGACGGCGTAGGTGGAGCCGATTCCCCCTAAAAAGGGGCCATAACACTTATAAATTATTGTACATGGGATTGTTTTATGCTTCAATTTACCTAGTTTATAATTTCCATACATTATAATTATAACTATTCTACGATAACTGCTTTTCTTAATAATAGGTTAACTATAGAGGTGATTGGAAATTCTGAATTATATAGGATTATTTCAAAGTATATGAAGTTAAATATGTAGGTAATTTAATTCAATAGGTAAAGTACAGGTTGTATTAGGTAGGTAATGTTAGGAATTAAAACAAAGACTTAAAGAATTTTAGGGTTACTGTAGGTTCACAACTAATGGGTCCATTTTTATCTGTTAGACGATCACGACCCATATTTAATCTTCAATTAATCTTAGGTTGTTTAAATTAAATCAGGGTATGTAGTTTTAGCTATGCGAGTACGCTAACTGTCGGAGTTAGTTACATTAGGTTAGCTAGTAAAAATATGTAGGTAGGTAGATCTATAGATAGGTAGGCCCCCCCTGTAGGATAGGTAGGGTAGATTGGTTACACTGTGATCTACGAAAACTGTGAAAACGTGCTAGACGTGTAAAGTTGTCGGCGTAGAGATGATACTTACTACTCCTTATACTGGTAACAATGTCAGCACTGTACAATATAAAGAGTAGAGGACCCAGGATCGAACCCTGCGGCACTCCCCTAGTCACAGGACTAAGAGAGGACAGCAAAGCATCGCCTGACGCTTTCCAAAGCTTGACCGCCTGCACACGACCGGACAGGTAACTGTCAAACCACCTAAGCGCAGCGATATCAAACTCGTAAAAGGGCATCTTAGATAATAAGCAAGGGCAAACTAATGCAATTGAAAGCCCTGGAGAAATTTAAAAAAACTAAAATAGTACATAAGTACTACAAGCCAGCATCCCGAGCCTGTAAGATGTTATTGACTACATGGAGCAACGCACTAGCAGCCGACCGACCCTTACGAAAACCCGACTGTAGTTCAGGTAGGATGCTGTTTTTCTCAAGGTATTCCGACAGTTGATCACAAATTACCCTTTCTATTATCTTAGATGCGCAGGGAAAAATGTTAATAGAACGGAGGTCAGACAGGTTAACTGGGTTCGGTATCTTGGTTAAAGGGGTGACTTGAGCGATTTTCCAGTTAGTCGGGTAAGCCATATTTAAAATAAGCTCGCGTTGTGGTGACTGTGGACGTGAAGCATATCCCGGACCTCTGGGCGCATGCTTTCGTCACCGTTGAGCTTGACATTAAAAAACGGAAATTGACGCCGACAACCATTACGTACCGACCTCTAAAAGATAGTATCTTTTGTGACTTCTACCAAGACCTAGACTCAATTGACTGAGACCAAATACTCCACCTTGACGATGTTAACGATATGGTGCGGCGCTTTAATGACCTTTTACTTTGACTTTTCGACCAACATGCACCTGAGAAGACGATCGTGGTGAAGGAGGCTCCCAAGCCTTGGCTTACTGGTAACGTGAGGCTTATGATGTGTTGTAGAAACGAAGCTCATAGTAAGTACAAGCAAACGAAGTCTGACGCACATAAACAGTACTACTGCTGCTGCTGGGCTGCTTGTTAAATGTATGACTTAATCAAGTAGATTTGTGATTGAACAGTATCGCAGAGGGGCCTGACCTTTCATTATGCTATTTTCCAATAGTTTAGTTGATAAATGTGCCCTTCGGATTATTCTGTTTGTGAATAACTAACAATATGTTATGGGAATAGCATTATTGCTCAATTAAATTATTCCAGGCGGAGCTTTATTAAGGCCCTCAGCATCTTTATTAAAATTCTTACTAATAACAGTTATTTCCTAAATGACCGATATTGGTTTTATGCTCTGTAGGTTTTATGTGAATCTTTCTTAGCTAACATACTGAGGGAAGTTTAATTCTGATTCACTGCTGAAGTATCCCTATCCCTATTTCCAGGTTATGCTTGGTTGCTGCCTTTCATACTATTGTCTGACCAATTATATAATTTTAAAGTCTAAACTGATACCTCTCTGTGCCACCTATGTTGGGTTTTCTGAATTGTGCTTGTGTGTATGTATTAATGTCTTCTAGGGAAACTATCTATCATTTGTATGGGGTTTATATTGTTGCAGCGAATAGCCAAACGCGAGCCCTTCAGCGATTACCGCTTTGAAGATGAAGTGATCTGAGTGGAAGTGAGCCGTGTAAACCCTTACACTTTAGCTTAGTAATCTCTTGGGTAAGTGTTCTACACTCAAGGAATTACTAGAACCAAGACTAATATACATACTCACTAGTACAATATCTAGTGAATCCTAACTGCGGACTGTATATAGAGTTATTAGGACCACTGTAGTATCTAGGAAAGTAATATGGTAGTAACCAGCTGACCAATCCCTTCCCTCATCCCAGGAGAAGACAACTTTGTGGACGGTCTTCATAGAACTCATGCGAGGATATTGGGGCATGCGATACCCTAGAACACTGTTCAAGGGTATCCTCGAGACCTGAAGGATGCCACCGTAACATAGTTGCTTAATATTATTTCTTCATTCCTTAATTCTATACTGTGGGGGCATTCAGCAGCCTCAACCTCCTAATCACTAATTACTTTATTTTACACTTAACTTAATCATTCTATTGTATTTATAGGGTTGACCTATGAGGTCTCTTGAGAGATAGGTCACTTAAAACAATTTATTTGTTTCACAAGTTACCATTCCCATTATATACAACTAACTCATTTAGTTCAAATTATTTTACTTAAGTAACTACATTTAACTAATAATATTTATGCCATTTGTATTTTAGGGACTACATTACGTAACATACATACATACATAAATAACATACATAATTCAAACTATTATTTATTTACAAAGCAAACACAATCATCACTAATGTTGTCTCTCTATCAGGATTACACATTTTAGGGATTTTATATTCAGTAATTATAGGTCTCCTTTCCAACCTCCTATTCAGTATTTGTAGGTTAGGACTATTATTTTAGGTTTAATATATTGAATATGCCTTTGAGATTCCAGATCAGCATTACATACCTTGAAAATAATTTGGGTTACTACATATTATAACTTCCACAATGTAGTAGGTTCTACCACTAAACGATCATACTATTTGGCCAAATTAATATCTCAATAATCGGGCTGTATGTCTATGACTGCAGTCCATACTTGTTAGATAAGCTTCACTTATCTAAAATATTAATACTTATTTCTTATTTTTATATTATATACATTAATTTTATGTATGTTAACGGGGGTGGGTGTTACAGACTCTTGCTCTTCATCTTGTATTCCTTGTAGCCGCCACTGTTGTGACATGTTTTGTGTCTTTTTTTGGCGTCTACAATATGTTTCCAGTCGTCATAGCCAAACATTTTATATTTTTTTAGATGCCCTATTTGGGAATAACCAATTTGGTTCATAATGCGCCTTCTGAAGTATTCAAGAACAGGATAGGCATGTACGCTCAAGTTTAACGTTAAACTTGGAAACAATATAGTAATGTTTTTCTAGGAAAGATCTATTGTCCGGGTCAATATTGGCGTACCTAAATTTCTTATTCCTATTTTCTTGTTTAACTACCAATTTGTATTTATAATAATAATCACTCTTCATATTTTTTCCTCATACTTTTTTATGGTAAGGAGAAGGCACACGAGCACTCAGGCCACCTGATGGTAAGTGGAATCTGAGACCCATAGACGTTTAAATTCTCAAGACTAAAATTTTAAGACTGTAATCTTAAGACTGCAATCCTAAGACCTTAAATCCGTTGCCAACCCTTAGGACTAAGATAAAATGCCTCTATGTTAATAATTTCACCGGTTGTCATATCCCCACACCGGAACACAAAAGACAAAGACATTTATTGCCAACAATGCGAACACTGCTGCTTGGCGGTTGGTTAATGGATATGATGGTGGTAGTGATCCGGACGGACCCTGCACAAGGACCTACCACCACTAAAATACTAAACACTACTTTTGTTTGTTCATTATATGTTATTCATAATCATCGCAACTCTTTAAGTGAATTTTACTGAAACCATTCTGATATTATGACGTTTATTAAACAAACCTAACCTAGCCTTATTTACCGGTTGGATTTTTTTTTATCCTGAAAATAAACAGATGTATGATAAACTAGAGGACGCTCGCGACTTCCTACGCGTAGAATTAGTTTTCGTTACTGGCCCTATTTTAACCCCTAAGGGGATGAATTTCCTCCCGTCCCGCCGCGCCGCCCGCGCTCGCCTGGGTATCGATTGACGACGATCGAGATAACACTAAATACAAATTTAATAACTCATTAGGATAGCGCGGGTCTCATTTCATACTTCAAAAGAAAAAAATGTAACTTATAGTGTCACTGTTTGGCTCACCAATTACTAGCATACAGGCATTCCATCTTAGTCCTCAGGGTTGGCAACGCATTTGAGGTCTTGGGATTATAGTCTTGAGAATTCAAATGTCCATGGGTCTCAGATTCCACTTACCATCAGGTGGCCTGAGTGATCGTGTGCCTTCTCCTTAACATAAAAAAAAAAAAAAAAAAAAAAACCTCCGCCACGTTGGATTTCAAAATCTTCGATTTCGTAATCAGCGGCGCCATAAACCATATAAACAAAACCTATGTTGATATTGAGACTTTGTCACCCCATTTTTCCCATTTAAGGGTTGAATTCTGAAAAAACCTGAAACATATATTTACTCATTTATTGACAAGAGTACTCCTTTTTTTTCCTATACAACCTTTGGACCCCGAATTTGAATCTCTAGACCCAGCGGTTTGGGCTGTGCGTTGATATTTCAGTCAGTCAGTCAGTTTCTTCTTTTATATATTAAGATTGTGATTCTCTGTAGTGTGTAATAAAGGGAATTGTATTGTGTTGTAGCATGGTTTTGGCATTAAACTTTCCCATAAGAAATTGTCAGTGATTTCTGAGAATATTTTTAAACATTATTTAGGGTAAACATGCTATGTGGTATGGTTTTAGGATAAACGTTATTTTGGATCGCGAATGACACCCGTAACATGACATAACGGCTTTGAATATGTGACTTTGCATGAAAAACTATAAGTATTTATTGGTCTATGTGTATACTTTACTAAAAATCAGTATTAAATAGTGACAAACCCCGTATATAATGCAATCCCTTTTTTCAGAGTTTCAGAGACTCTCAAACACTTAACCGATTTTCAGCTGGGATCCATTTCGAACTAGATTTCTCTAAAAAAAACATGTTCAAAATGATTTATCTTTTCACACATGTACGTTAAACTTATATTAAAATATTCCTGTTTGCGTTGGGGGTTAGAAATATAACATAGACGAAATAAATAGCATGTATTTACTTTTCTTTTATTTCTTACCATCTAAAATTCCGGACGAGCTTACATAATTTCACTTACCAAGTTTGTCATAGACACGCTACGCGCTACGACGCTACGAACTACGAACTTCGTAGACTCATGCATAAGAATAAATACTATTAGAAGGGCATCTTCGGCGTCGTTGTATAGATTTGACAGCAAAGCCGTCAAATAATTACATACAGCGCCGCACGCCCCGCCTTACCTCTCTCTCGCCTGTCGCAAAATAAGGGTTATCACAAGTATATTTATAATACTAACTGAGCCCGCAACCTCGTTTGCATAGAATTAGTTTATTTAGGTACACACTCATAAAAACAAAAGCTATCTTTCCTATGGTCAATAGTTAAAAGCTTGTGTGCATATAAGTTTTGTTTTTATATGATAGCAGTCCTGACGCCGTTTATGCGGGAATGGGCTTAGCCAGAAAATTAGGCGTTAAAAACGTTAACTTCCGGCGTGTCCACAGAAAAGACGCTAACCTAAATCTGTGTATGACCCATTTACCTGTAAAACTATACGGTAAACCATAACATTTTTTTTACACAAGCGGAGTGGGATAAAAAGTACCCTAAATATTTTTCGTCTCAGTGGTGGCTTTGACAAATCTCTTATCAGTTAAAAGGTGCAGTTTTAAAAAAAATACGCTTATCCGGTACTCGTATCAGTGTCGTAATAATACTAATAATATATACCAAGAGCAAGATCGTGAAGGCGAATCGCAATTTTTTACTGTAGTGTTTTAATACAAGTATTGTTAAATCTATACCAAAAGTGCACAGTTAAATAATGTATTTATTTCTTTCTTTCATTCTTAACGCTCTTTACTTAATGTGTTTATGTTACAAATAATAAATAAAGATTGCAACTTCGTTGATATCGTCCTACAATTGCCCTAAAGCACGTAGTCCTAACAATTTCGTATGGTAAAACCACAGTTTGCGTAGACAGTGGCGCCTTTGAGGGCTTAATTTGAAATAATTGTTGCACGTTTACTTCAAGCGCCGATTCTGGGTGGCAACCCGCTAGTGTTTTCTGCGATAAGTAGTCTTGGACTGCTAACAGGCCACGCGGGAGCGCGCGTGGTGGGGATAAAGTTACCCTTCTAATAGTATTTATTCTTATGGACTGTGTACTTTCTATATCAAAGTTTTTATGCAAAGTTGTTTGTTTTATCATCACTGGTGGATTAGGACTTTATTGGCACACTTATAAACGAACAATGTAATCATATCTTAGTTTTTTTTTTTACTGTAGGATCGACTTGTAATTTAGCAATTCTATGTCACCATAATGTTTTCAGGGTATCTTAAATATCTAAACTTTTTTTTTGTTATTGCTGGGGAAATGCGTTTACCACCCAGGTCTAGGGGGACCCGGGATGGTTATGTGGGACTCACCAACCGAAAACGGCCGGAATACCCACTAAAACCCCAGCGGTAAACCAACCGCGTCCTTCAGGGAGGTGTCACGCGACCACGAGCAAGCGCATTTGGCTGTCACCTCGACGCCAACAACTCATGAGGGTGCCTTGGTTTACTAAGACTCCCTCAGACCTCAGGTGCGTCACGATGGACAAAGGGGTCCCCGGACTCCTTCAGCCGGCACACTTTTACGGTGGGGGAAGTAGGTGCGCGTAGCGTCGCCTTGCCCTTCCCCATCGTCGTCTGCGGAGTGGGTCAGCGATGGCGCTAGTCTCCCTGGCCCGCTCCGCTACCTCCTTCTGCGAGATGACTGCGTCGCAGAAAGAGGCTACCGCTCTCCATCCCTCTTGGCTGCCGAGCATGGCATTTATGAGGCTCGGCAGGGAGAGGTCTCCTCCCACGATTTTGGTGAGCAGTACCCTCTGAGGCCCCCATGCAGTGCACTCCTCCACGGTGTGGCGCACATTGTCGAACAGTGCTTCACACTCGTGGCACCGAGGCGTGCTCTCTCTGATGCAGGTACTTTCCAAAGCAGCTATACCTGGTTAGCACCTGTACCAGCCTGAAGGAAAGCACGCCATGCCGCCTGGCCACCTACCTCTCTAGGTGAGGCTGGATCGCCCCCATTGTGAGTAAGCCGGCCACGGGGGCCTCCAACGCCTCCGCCCACCTCCTCACATCCTCCGCCTAGGCGAACTCCCTGACGTCCTGTACCTCCAGAGCGTCAGGGTAGTCGCCCCGCCTCCTCCTTTTAGCTCGACACTCGTGCACCCTGGTGAGCACCACTGCTGCAGGCTCCCACGGGGGGTCTGCTGCCAACAGCGTAGCCACTGTAAAGGACACCATTTAGTAGCTCCTGGCCACTATCACTGATATAACCCTCTGTGGGCGACGCAGTAGGGTTTTGTTCTGGGCAGTGAGAGCATCCGACCAGACAGGTGCACCGTACATCGATCGGAACGGAACAACTAACCCCACTATGGGGCTGGTTGTTCTATCCTTTTGAAATACAAACTTATCCTTAAACAAATAAATCTCAGTTCTCACACGCTAAAGGAGTATTTTGTAGTTCGTCTAAATATGTGTTTATTTTGTGTGCACTATCAACTCAGTTAACAAAAAATCAAAGACAAAAAGGTATTATTTTGTGGGGTTCGTTGTTCCGTTGATTTAGTTTTTTTTTCCATAACTACTATTATACCATAATGGAAGCAACTTAAACGGCTCCTGCAACGGCATAATTTCATAATGTTTCGCGTCAAACATCATACAGATTGCTCCGTTTTTTACTTGCATTTCTATTATCATCGGAACAACTTACCCCCGGCACTTTCAGCCCCGCTCTCCCCTATTCAAAATGCGTGCCTCCGTTATTTCAGAGCAACCAATTCGTAAATTCTCCTTTAATTTCTTTAATTGCTGCCGCTTCCCTATGATATAAAAGCGTATTACTATACATGTAGATATTACAATAACAATTTCTCTAACATGTAACTGGGACGTTGTAAAACTTGTAAATAACGTAGGTACTCTCGTCACAGGCATGGAAGCCTATCTGTTTCTATACAACGAAACAATGGTGTATTAATGTAATGCCATTGTATTTCACTTATAGTCTCACAAACGCATCAACTGTTTGTGTTTGTTATGATATTTAATTAGAAATTACTAATTTCTCAAGTTGGTTTGTAACTTTGTAAAGGCAAGTTCGCGACACCGCGTGTATTTCGGCGCAAGTACTATTTTTAGACATAAACTAACAAGTAACACTTTAACCACATAATATATTGCTTACCTGTTAATTACGCACAATTTTCACACACCTTTTGCTTATATTTCCACCTTTTTACTTAATAAATACTTTTTTAAAGTAAGAACGCACTTGTTGCTTCATGCACAAAATCGGCCATGTTTGTTTAATACGCGCTCCTCTATAGAGAAATACGAGTCAAGAACATATTTTATTACATAAAATATTCTTTTATATTCTTAAATTTAGTGTAATAATTTCGTAAAATTATTAATGTGTCTTATTTACTAAATATCCGTTCTTATTAGTAAGAATTAGATAAGTTAAAGATAAATTTCCTTTTATGAAATTTGTCATCTACGGCTTATTCGGTACTTCTGTTATACATACAAGCTTACGTGCTAAACATTCTTAAACAACGAAAAATGTCGCAAATTCACAAATAATACATTAATCCACTGATTATTATCGTTATAATAATAAAATATTTGTATTAATACAAATTCTACTAAGATTCACGTTGATTTTTCTGATTGTATTCAATTATACCTAACATGGCTGAAGGCCAAAAATGGCGCCTACAAAATTAAGTAATTATTATTAAGTCATGTTTATATAATTATGCTTACCTTGCAATATAAGTTTAATAAAATACAATTTTATTCAACCTACACAAGCAAACACAGCATTCAAATAAGTTCGACTTCAAAACAATATTATTATGTAAACCAAATACACAACTTTAGTTCTACTAGTCATCCCTAGATGTCGCTATGAGTCACAAAATTACCAACTGCACATTGATCTTTTAAGAAATTTATTAATATATTCTTTTACCCAATTTGACTATTCTTTTGGATACACATACAAATCCCAGCATCTCCACCATAATTGTCGCCGCTTTTAATTATATATATTTGTATCATTATATTCTACTATTATCTCTAGCCAGACTCACGCCACTCATGGCGTACAATGAGTCTCAGACTGTATAAACATAATAGCAGAAAGTGGCACAGCGACATTAATTATATATATATATATAGTTTATTTATTGTGTGTTACGTTGATTTGTGGGGGTTTGTTGATTATAACACTTAACGGGGTTCATTGTAATGCATGTGTATTGATCAATGGCAATAGTAATAGTAATAATGTGATCTCATACCTGGCGACAGATCCTGCTAGGTCCTCACTCCCTGCTGTTATATCATCATCTCTCTCATTAAATGTGGCTCACAAATATGGTGCCACTGCTATTGTTTGGTAGTAAATTGGTCACCACCTGTAGTTAAAATAAACACTATGACTTCAACCGCAGTTGAAGCCACGGCTTAAGCCACACACAAAGTCAAGGAATTAAATGCCAAGCTGTAAACCGGTTGGCTTAACCAACCATCAAATTTAATGTTATATTGATAACTGTACCATTTCCATATTAGTGTCAGATATAATTAAACCTCTCTCATCACACATTCACAGGGCTGGACACAGCCACCCTGGCTGTCCACTGGGTCTGTCAAGACAGAACCCATGGACACTGAGCTGGATTACAACCATCACTCTCTTCCGGGCCAACACAATAGGCACTCGGGGCATTACTGAGATATCTCATAAACACAGGGCTGGACACAGCCACCCTGGCTGTCCACTGGGTCTGACAAGTCAGAACCCATGGACACTGAGCTGGATTACAACCATCACTCTCTTCCGGGCCAAAATGATAGGCACTCGGGCATTATCATACACAGCACGTGGAAAGGTCATATAGAAACTTGGCATATAATATTCATAAAGATCATACTCAAACAATCATAAACTTGGCATATAATTAATCAATTATTCTTAAAGATCATACTAAACAATCATATAATTTGACGCTTTGATACTAAGTGTACCTACTCAGGACACTTAGCATCTCAGCGAACATTACTTGTAAGACTTGATTACTTAGGTAATACTTAGCTAATAAGTACTTAGCTTCTATAACAGCTCAAGAGTTTGGATGAATCGAACTTATTATCACTTTTACTTGCACAACTATGAAACTATGTTAAGAATGTAAAGTTTATGGGTGACATCTTACCATAGACAATCAAAGATTAAGGCGGGAATGCTCCGTAGACAATGTTGCTATATATAAATATTTACATATCGCGAGACGTCGCGACAGGTGGAGTTAGGGGTCTGTAAATTTAATATTTAAATTATAATTTAGGGAAATAGGATTTCAAAGAAAATTGAGTTATTGTATTTGACGGCATTAGGTTCCTTAGGGACTAACCAACTTTAGTATAAATAATTGTGAACCTATAACGACGACCGTAATCTAAATTGACGTAACGGACAAATGGCTACTTTTCAGGAGAGCCAAAAAACAGTATTTTTTTTCTTTTAAAATTCATAGTTTTGTTGTTTGTTTACGTATCATGTAACTAAAAATAGCCAATTACTTACTTTTTTCCACTCTTTAACTACAAATAACTCAATTTATCATACAACGGTTAGTTACTGAGATAGCATGTCCCTTACGTCAAAAAATAAATTCATAATGTCCAATACCACCCTTCTCCAACAGTTGACTTTAGAGTAAATTTGATGTATCTACAAATAAATTTAAAGAAATGAAATTAAAGTGATCGTAACTCCATTGAAAGTAATCAATGACAGGGTGTAAAAGGTACATGGGAAATTATCTTAGGTGAAATAATAAACGAAAACATAAAATGTAATTGTGTTATTTATTAGGATAATTAAGAGATCAATCATGGAAGTATAGACATATTTATCCAGAGCTCAGAATCGCAATTATTTAGTGGTATTTGAGTGTTTACAGGACTTTCATTATTTGAATCTTAATTTTTCTGTTACTACCAGCAATATACGAGGTTCGTAATTAAAGTAAAGTGTTCTGAAGAACATATACTTAGTTTTATAATTATATTTCATCGATACATCACTACATACGCCATTATGAGCTCTCATTAATATGTCGATAGCTAGACTAGTAACAAGTAATAAAATAAAACAAAATACACGATTCGGTGTAAAAACGATTAGAGATATAAAATAAAAACATAAACAATTTTAATTCGACAGTATCAATTAGAACCTAGGTACTTATAGTAGTACCTACAATTAGCAATAGGCCAAATCCTATCTTAATTTTCATCACTGCTCTCATTATCATCGTCAGTTTCAGCTAGAGTAGCTGTTATCATTTCAGAGTGAGGCGAAGTTAAATATTCGTTATGAACACGCTTTGGGATAGTACCTAGAAGGAATTGGTATTTAATATATTTAGAAACGTGATAAAGTATTTTGGTCCTCATAGCATTTCTAAAGACTTGCAAAATAATATACCTACATAAGTAGACACAAACACGGTAATTGCATGTACTTAGCCGACAATTTGATATTTTGTTAAATAAAATACTTACTGCAATAACTTATCTCGATCCCGCAGTAATTTATTGCGTCGAGCTAAGAGTGATTCAATACTGTTTATATTCATCGTTATCTCAGTTGCCTTCCTTATTATTAAGTACTTGAAACATGCGTGAAGACGAGTGCTCGTGCAAAACAGAACTGAGCAAGCAGCGGCAGCACTCAATCCAGTGTAGCCAGGTGTAATTTGAAAAATGAATAGTTTTTTATCAGTCGAAAATACCTTTGAATAAACGATTAATAATCTGGATTTTTTCTTGTACGTATACAATACAATACAATACAAATACTCTTTATTGAACACCAAAAATAAAAAAATAAAAACAGAACATGGAACAGTACATTTAAATCATACGTATACAACAGGCGGTCTTACCGCTAAATAGCGATCTCTTCCAGACAACCTTGTAAGAGAAATAACTGAGGACACAAATTAATGGCAAGGGGTGTAAACTAATTCGTTTAGAACTCAAACTAAATAACTACAAGAAACAATTAAATTATTTCAATTTTGAAATTAGAACTATTTATAAATATACTAAATATAAATACATAAAGTAAATAATTGAATAAATACATACTAAATACATATAATTATACATCTCTATAATATATACATCTCTATAATATATACATACATACATCCTCCAAAAACAGCCAAACAATGACAACAGACGAAGCATGAGATATAACAAAGAAAAAAAGTAAGGGAGATAATAGAAAAACTACGGAAGTGACAGAAAATGATCCTTTAGCTTGAAACGTATGTATGTATGTAAAAGCTTTATTGGAAAACTAACAATTGAATTATAGTGCGCTCATTAAAATTATTTTATTTTATTTCAATTGAAAAAAATATAGTTATCACGTGTCGTGTACATTGTAAATACTTTATACTCTGTTTGCACAAATAACTAACCCTTGGAATATTATTTTTAATGCATTTATAGGCATATTTTCAATCGATGTCCAAGGCTCAAAAATCAATAGATTGTCAAGAAAATTCAGTAGATTTCGTAACAATCAGATGAACCGGTCACACTGTCAACCACAACCAGCAGCGACATGCTCTTTCTAAAATGTTTTTTGTCGCGTACAACGAGGTGATAGTGACATCTCTTTCACCCTCAAGCAACTTTAAGTGCGTGAGAGTGATTTAGCTATATTAACGAACACTGGGTATGTCATCTAACGAAAGAGATAACGCTAACATTTTAATGTAAGGGACGGTAGTTTTATGATTGTAGTTGTGAAAAAATGTCGTATATACTCTTAGCAAATATTTGATACACTTACAAATTACCGTAAGGGTCACTGTTGCCTTACATTTGTGAAAGCAAAACTGCGTATCGTACAATTGCTTACAGAATAGTCTTTTACGACGCAGCAGGTAAATTTAGAAAATGATAGTTACGTCTAATTGTGATAGAATCAATTTTATTTTTGTAGATAATTTTGAGAACGTTAAATGATGTATCGTACCTTTACTTATTTAATGGCGCCTTACAGCGTTAGGTAAATTGCGAGATGAAGGTTACACCAAGAATAAATTGCAGTTTTTTTTAATTGCTGTAGATACGTCGTATTTTTTTGAAATACGGAGTCAAAGTAACTTTTTTTTAAGGCTGTAAGGGGCATGTTTTTTAAGGCTATCGAGACGTCACCTATACCAATCGATAGAGAAAAAAAAACTGAATAGAACTGCATTCATAACTCATTTTCGCCATTTTGTCCCTTACATCAATTTAGATTACGGTCGTCGATAATAAGAACCATTATGTTTAAGCACGACCCATGCTTTCGCTGAGCTAAGATTTTAATGTCTGGTCGTTTACTATAAAAGGGTTTGGAATTACCATTGTAGTGTATGCAAAGTAAAACACGGTCTATCGCAAACTGGCTTTATTGAAAAAGGTGGGTAAATTACAAATGCGGGTCTACCGTACATAACACTTCCCCTTTAAACTAGGACTACTGTTAACTAAGTCCAAGTCTCATATTTTATCTTATCTATATGTATAACGTATCTTAATTATTTAACCAACTACTACAGGAAACATACTAGGTATATTATTATGTGTACAGTCAGTGCAGGTTGTTACCTACATATCCGTTGCTTTTATATTTAACTTACTTATTTGACCCTTCGATAACATCAGTATAAAGTCTAACTTAATCTTGTTAAAAGGAATCTCTAAAGTAAAGCATAAAAATCTAAATGAACTACTAGAAAGCAGAAACAGTTGGCAACAAACAATTAGTGCATCCCACTATATTTTTTTATTTTGATTTTTACGTGGTCGTAAATTAACACCGGGTTCATAACGCTTAGCAGGGTCCTGACGCTGGCAAACCGGGTTTGCCAAACCGTCAACGGTGCAGGCGCCGCCGTCCCCAGACGGCGACCTTGACCTAATCGTATCGACGGTGGGAGAACCGCTTATACTGGCTGCTGTCGGTGACTGGCCCTGTACGGGCGTCGACCAACCCTCTTCTGCATATTTATCATTTTGAATACCGGTGTTCTCCGAACAACCAGCATTGGAGGCACATGGAACATCAATACAGGACAGAGAGTGTCGAGCTCTCGAATCTTTATTTATCAGCTGATCTATGTGCCTCTTGCATGTCACGTCATCATTTGTTTTAACAATATACGACACCGGCCCTGTTCGATCGAGCACTATGCCCTCTTTATCTATTTAACGTTTTTATCGGTGTAATTACGGACCAGCACTTGACTGGCTCCCTCGGGCGCGCGGCCCGCGGGGCGCCGCCACGCCGCGCCTGCTGCGCGCCCTGGCTCGCGCGCACCAGCTCGCCCGTGCGCGGCCGCAGTAGGTCCAGGCGCCCGCGCAGCCGCCGCCCCAGCAACGCTACCGCCGGCTCCTTCTGAGTCGTGCAGTGCTCTGTGTTACGATATGTGAACAGGAATCGACACAATGCTACGTCGTAATCTTCATTATCCAATGTTGCTTTTTTCAAGACCTGTTTAACTGTACGCACTGCGTTTTCGGCTGCTCCGTTGCTCGACGGGTGATAAGGTGCCACTAAGACACGTTTGATCCCATTTTTTGCTAAATAATCATTATATTCAGTGGAGGAAAATGGTGGGCCGTTGTCGCTAACGATACGCTTTGGCAAACCGAAACGTGAAAAAATCTTGCGTAAACATGTGATAACCAAACTCGCCGTAGTACTCGACAAGGATTCTACCTCTAACCATTTAGAGTGTGCATCAATAATCACAAAGTAGTAACGATTACGATACGGACCTAAAAAATCTACATTTAATCTGGACCAAGGCTCCTCGGGCCAGGGCCAGCTGTGCAGCGGCGTGGGCGGCGGCGCCGCGCGCTGTGCCGCGCAGGACGCGCACTCGCGGCACAGACGCTCGATGTCCGCGTCCACGCCGTCCCACCACAGGTAGTTGCGAGCCACTTGTTTCATTTTCACTACCCCAATATGGCCACTGTGCAATTCTTCTAATATTGTGTCACGTAACCAACATCTTTCAATCTTTCTAAAACAGAACGTAAATTCCTTAAGTGAGTTTCTTTATCCTTCCCTGTCACGCAAATGTCATCTTGGAACGCGACCGTGGACGGCAAGCCATGCAAAGTTTCTTCAATTATTTTTACAAAATGTTCTTGTACACATTTGATCCCAAACGGTACGCGTTTATAAACAAACGTTCCTACGTGCGTGGTGATCGCCGTCATCGGCTGCGAGTCCTCGGTTAGAAGTACTTGCTGGTAGGCATGGGACAAATCTAGTTTTGAGTACTGTTCCCCACTTGCAAGCGTGGCAAAAATATCCTCTATGCGAGGGAGTGGATAATGAAAATCTTTTAACCGTGGATTTATTGTAACCTTATAATCACCACATATCCTAATGTCACCGTTTTTTTAACTATCGGGACTATAGGGGTCCCGTAGTCTGAACGGTCGACTTTGTAAATGACGTCATCGCGCTGTAGGCGCTCGACCGGGCCGCGCAGCGCGAGCGGCAGCGCACGCGCCTTCACGAACATGGGGGTCACGTCCGCTAAGTGCAGTTGCATACGACTCTTGTTAAACGTTCCCAATCCACCAGCAAATACCTCAGGAAATTCGTTTAGTAATGCTTGAACCGACTTATTTGCATCACCTTCAGTCATGTTATTAAAACTAGTTATATCCAAACCTAATTGTCTAATCCACGTACGGCCTATTAAAGGCGGGCCGCCGTTCTCAATAACAAATAGGTTTAACTGCACACAAATAGATTCGTACATAACATTAACAATCAGGTATCCTAAGGGTTCGATAACATTTCCTGTGTATGATTTAAGTCGCAATGTTTTTTTATGAATGATGTGTTTTGGAAAAAAATCGTCATAACATTTTTTTGATATAGCTGAGATTTTACTACCAATATCAATTTCAAATTGAAAATCCTTATCATCAACTGTTAACTTAACATAATTTGTACGTAATCCACGAGTATTCTGGTAAAATATTTTAAGGCCAACTAAATCAGCCATGGAGGCAAAGTTGAAAAGTACGAAGAAAAATATACCGCTATTTTTAACATGAAATGAGTAAAATGTAAAAGGCGAGTTAAGTCTAGTGATATGTAATATGCAGAGTTCCTGCAAGCCGCGACAACCCGTAGTAAGAGGCCAGTACGGGAGGTGAGTTTGAGTATGAGTAAATGTGAGAGTGTGAGTAGCAGATAAGTAATTACATATAAATTCATAATAAAAACAACCCTAAACAATTTTGCGAAAGTCCTGGACCGAGCCGATGTGAATCAAGGGCGCCTGGTCTGCTTTGCGAGCATATATTTTACAATTTCGGACCCAGACATACTGGTAGCCCTTCGATGCACAAAGCTGTTTGCAGTCCTTGAGCAGCTTCTTATTATTCGGGGTCAAGTGGTCGTGAACGAAGATTCTCCTCGAGTCTCCACCATATGTCCGCAGTGTTAAGTCCGTGACGCCGCCGCAGGCCGGACAAGATGTTGTCCTTTGTCAATCGCTGTTTCAACTTGACAATAATGTTTCTGGGCCGGCCATCTTGAGGGCGAGTGGACTGAACGCGGTGCGCAAATTCTATGTCTTCAGGATGAAGAGCAACACCTGCGCATCTAGCTAATTGAGTGGCTATGTTGCTAGGTAGCTCACTGGCCGACTCCGGCACCCCAGACACTTCGAGGTTGTTCATCCGTAACCACTGTTGGTGCGCGCCGAACTGTTGCTCTAGCTCCAGAATACGCAAGTTAGAGCTTCCTAGTTTGTCCTCAAGCTCTTGAATTTTGGATGTTTTTCCCTCGAGCAACGTAATCTTGAGATTTAACTCAGCCGTTAAAGCGGCAAGATGCTTTGCGATCTCGGACCTTATTATATTCCCCAACTCGACTTTTAATGCGTCGTTAGAGCTTTTAATAAAGTTCATAAGCTTGGTTTCTAGATCACTTGATAAGGAGGCAGGTGGTTGAATCGGAGCGGCTGCCGCTGGCAACGCAGGAGAGTCCCGCGCGGGCGGCGTCTGCGCAGCACCGGCCGGTACGGCGCTGCCAGACGGCGGCGCTGAATAACTAGCAGGAGCGCACACACTTGCAGCACGAGTTGGGGTCTTTACACTGCGTTCCTCCATTCTACAGACAGAGCATTTTTTTACCTTCTTATCTTTAGGGAGCTTTTTGAATTCTTCTGAAGACAAATTCAAGCACTGAAAGTGAAAAAAGCGAGTGCAGGAAGTGCATCCCAATGCGTCCTGACCAGCAATGAATTTACCACAAGCTTCGCATTTAGCAGTCATAGTAGCAAACAGGTAAAGATGCGATGATACAGAAAGGAAGGCCCGAAGCGGAAACAAATATCAAAGCGGCGCGATGAATTCCCGATTATTTTCTGTGCGTTTAAACTACTGTCTGAATGGCATTAATCTGGAATGAGCAGCTTTATAACTCAGTTTGTTGCCTTAATAGTCACGATGAATCATCAGCGAGAGACTCCGTGTTCCAAATTATACACATTTATAATGATAAATAAACGGCTAAAAATTGGTTTGCTAAATGCGGGTTCTCTCGGCACAAATCACGACAACTTCATTGCAGCGTGTACACGACAGGACTTTGATATTCTGGCAATTAATGAGACGTGGCTGAGAGCGGGGGAGGAGGGACGAGCTCCCTTACTACCAGGTTTCAGACTTCGCCACAAACTTCGTCCGCCAGGCCCCTTCTCCAGGGGGGGAGGAGTAGGCTTCTATATAAAGCAAGGGGTCAGTGCTCGTACCTTGTCCCACCCGGTAGATCCCCAGCATAACTCGGTTGAACAAATGTGGGTGACGTGGAACCTTAATGGGGAGAGACTGGTGATTGGGACTGCGTATCGGCCCCCTCGTATGGACGTGGACCTGTTCTTTGATGCCATCTCTGATACAATTAGTTCGCTGCACAACTATGACCATATAATTTTTCTGGGCGATTTTAACATAAATACTTTAGCTAGTTCTGATTTTAAACTAACTAAATTTAATAATTTCCTTTCTAGTTTTAGCCTCACTCAGTTAGTTACAGAGCCGACGCACTTCACAGACACCAGTAAGACCCTCATTGACGTTGTTTGCACTGACTTGAAAGCTAAAAGTATCGACATTGCACACGTGGGGTCCCTTCATGGACACTGTCTTGTGGGTTGCGAGTTTCTCATTAAGCGTGAAAAACCGAAGCCATTTACCATCACCCATAGACCAATGCATAACATTAATCTCTTATTTTTTGATCGAGACTTGCAAAGTATTGAATGGGAACTAATACCTTTGGATAATGTAAATGACACAGTCAATGAGTTAAATCGGCTAATAATTTCTTTATTTGACCTGCATGCACCTACAAAAACAACCGTCGTCAAGGTCCCTAAACCCCCGTGGATAACTGATACTATAAGGCTTATGATGCAATTGCGTGATAGGGCGGCAACAGACTATCACAAGACAGAATCTAGTATTAAGAAACAATACTATAAGGATTTGAAATCTACTGTTTCTAAGGCACTGTACCACGAGAAAACTGCCTACTTCAAGCACAATATAAACAGTATAAAAAGTCCTAAACAATTATGGAAGAATCTCAAGTCTACCTTGCTGCCTAAACATGAAGCCGAGTTACCAACTTCTTTTAATGACCCTCACATAATTAACAAGCATTTTTTGAGCCTGCCGAGCACATCGCAAATCTCTATTTCACAGCTGACCTTCTTTGAATTTCATAAATATAGTGATTCAGTCTTTAGTTAGAGCCAGTAAATTCAGATGTAGTTGCTAAATTATTCAGAGGTTTTAAATCAAATGCAGAGGGCTGTGATGGCATTAGTTTGAATATGTTGATAATGACCTTGCCATATTCTCTTGACATAATCACTAACTTAGTGCCGACAAACTGCTCTGTAGTTTGGCACGATTATAGAATAAGAAAACATGTAATGCTTAAAGTAAATAAATATATATTTCAATTTCAGTAAATACCTCAATAATAACATCTACCTTTCCCGACATCTGGAAGGTGGCCATTGTGCGGCCCCTACCGAAAATATCAAATCCATCTCAGCTTAAAGACCTTAGACCCATTAGCATTCTTCCATGCATGTCTAAAATAATGGAAAAAGTTGTCTGTTTCCAAGTGACTGAGTTTTTGGAGAAAAATAATATATTACCAGATGTTCAGTCGGGTTTCAGGAAGGGTCGGAGCACTGTGACAGCCTTGCTTGATGTCACGGACCACATACTGTGTGCCCAGGATCAAGGAATGTGTACTTCGTTAGTGCTGCTTGATTTTTCTCGGGCATTTGACTGTATCGATATTAATTTACTTCTGTCCAAATTGAGTTACTACGGCTTTGATAAAAATGCACTAAAATGGTTCAACAGTTACCTTAGTCGTAGATGTCAGTATGTGAGGTTGTGTCAGAGTGATGGGTCATCTCAAGACTCGGGTAAAATGGAGCTCACACGGGGTGTACCCCAGGGCTCCATCCTTGGCCCGATCTTGTTCATATTGTATGCTGCTGACATAGGGACACAAATTTTTGATTGTAAGTATCATTTTTATGCAGATGACGTTCAAGTCTATATCTCGTGTAAACAATCTGAAATTGATAATGCAATACAAAAACTTAATATGGATCTTTCGAGAATAGCGGCCTGGGCCTCATGTAATGGTTTAATATTAAATCCATCCAAAACTAAGTACCTAGTTTTTGGTAGCAAGCAGCAACTGTCTAGGCTTGCTCCTTTAAGGGAGGTTAAGTTGATGGATGAACCTATTGAGAGAGTCTGTGAAGCGCGTAACTTAGGCCTGGTAGTGGATGGCGAACTACGTTATGAGAAACACATTTTAAATTCGGTGAGAGGATGTTTCTACAAGTTGAAAGTTTTGTACAAGATTAAGCCCTTTTTAAGTGAAGCCCTGCGAATCCAGTTAGTGGAATCTCTTATATTATCTAAATTAAATTATATGGACATAGTTTATGGTCCACGTCTACTCTCAAAAACAAAAAGGCTTGTTCAGCGAGTTCAAAATGCCTGTGCCCGTTTCTGTTTTGCCATTCCGTTTCGGGCTCATGTCACACCTTATTTAAATAATTGTAACATTCTTAAAATGCTTCACAGACGCAAGCTTCACTTGGCATGTCTCCTCTTCGGGGTATTTAAGCACCAGGCCCCAGCATATCTCTTTGATAAACTGTCTTTTCGTAAGCAGCGGTTTACTCGGCAGTGCGGGTCGCAATTGTTGTCCCATCGACATGCGTCAGCTGCTTTTCGTGGGAGTTTTAGATATGTAGCAACAAAGTGTTGGAATAATCTGCCCCCACCGCTTCGGAACCTGAAATGTATACATAGCTTTAAGGCTCAGCTAAGGAAACACTTGCACGAACACCAAAAACGTCAAGAAAAATTCAGACATGATACTAGTTGTTACTAGTTTGGTTCAAAACACATACCTGATTTTTATGTCCCAGAAGCACTCAGGAGCATGATGTTGCTATAGCTGTATTTTATTGTGCAATTTCGGTTTTAAATATTCATTTAGTTTTGTAGTAATTTTTGTAGATTTGATTTGGTTTTTCATGGTCCTAGACCTATTTTTGTTCATATTTGCTGCGAATTATGTAATTGACCGTTGATGTTACGTAATATTTGTTATTTTGTCTGTCATAGATAAGGCCTACTCTAGTTTATCTCACAGATTATAGGTTAGTTTCTTTTAATAAGCCATAGACTGCATAAAGCTGCGCAAAACGGTGTTTGCACGATGGCTTTATGTAGCTGTGTGGCATGTTTTTCACCTGTTTATTGATTTATTTGTCTTGTCTTCTTTTTATCTTGTAATTTTTTATTTTACTTCTGTAATTTGTAGAACAAAGTGTGTGCGGTCGTGGCGTCATTGCGCCGTGATTTCACCAAATGGCCGCAACGGAAGATCAGCGCTGGCTCTGCCAGCATCACGCTGAGTTGCGACCATTTCGTGACAAATTATAATTTTGTGTTCTAATTGTTTTGTACTAATTAATGTTTACACGTCACGAATAAATAATTTCTTTTCTTTTTTCTTTTCTAATTTTCCGTTGAAGGAAAAGCGGCTTTTAGTTTATCTACCCATTGTGGCCACGAAAATAAAAGTGAAGGTAAGCCCTGATACCAGCGCTTAGCTAACCCCGCTAGCTTGGTTAAGGCGTAATGACAGATCTGCGTATCTGTCCACGAATATATCTGAGCGCACTCGCTTACTTTGTGAATCCAAATTTCAATGTTTTGAGCGCCGTCACTCGGATCGAACTCGGGAATAACATTAACATGAGCCGTGTACGCATTAGCAGGCAACAAGAGACCACCTATATTATTACTTGTAGTCGGCTGGGTGGTTACATCAACTACCGCGTTATTTGTAACAGGCAAATTTTCCCTAGGTGCTGTAAATGCACAACATGCTGTCGGTTGACTATCACGGGTGGGCGGAAGGGATGGTGTTAAACTAGTTATGGATACACTGCCAGTTGGTTGAGTCATAGTTGAGGGTACATTCTTATCTTTAGTATGACGACTGCGATGTTTTCTACTATTATGTAACCTCTTTTTATGTGATTTGTGTCGTCTACGTGGTGGCGTATAGCTTGAGCTACGCGATGATGATCTACTCGCCGTAGAACAAGAATGCCGACGACGGCGATGTCTCGACGATCGACGTTTTCGTGATCGCGAAGCCCTATCTGATCCCATGGTTAGCAATACCGTGTGTACCTAGTGTATATTATTATTTTACATAAAAATAAACAATACAGTGTTATGCAATACAGTACACAGCTAAAAACAACTATTTAACACCATTTAACTCTTCCCAGTTATAACAAATACTCTTACCAATATTAGAAAATCATAAAGACTTTTAATTGATTTCTTCCATTTCTTTCCTTTACTTATTCCTTACTTTTTATTATTATTCCTATGGTTTTATACCGCGTAAGAGTTTATAATTAGCAACAAATTAATACCATCGTAAATATAATTAAATCACAGCATATTTCACAGTATCTAACGGTTAAACACAATTAATGCACTGCCAATCCATTAGCCTGACCTAAATAGGTACTCGAAGTTTTACAGCACTAACCTTTTTCCAAAAAGGTTCCGCTTCAAGGCGACGTGGGTGTAGCAACAAATCGACACTTCTGAATTGAAAGCAGCAGCTCATCGGGGTACTTGGAATGCCGAATAATAAATCCACATGATACTTTTCATAAATGTAATAATTAATATCAACGGAACATCTTAACCGTTAGTCACTTCGAAAAGCTAGTCTCTCCCGTTATTCCTTTTTTTTTAAATCCTCTCCACAATCCCAGTGTTGCCAATCAAAATTAATTATAACTAAATTAACATTAACAATCCATATACTAACAATAAATTAACCGATGAAATTAATAATTACAATACTTTGATTAAAAATAGGTATATAAAATAAATATTCGTTACGTTAAACATTATACATCTATCAATATTTAATTTATTATTATGAACGCCACTTTAATACGTTTTGTTTATCCTACGTATTTAGCGTTTTGCTCACACGTTAGTTCTCTTTATGCTGGTCGCTCTTGCTTCCAACAGATTACGTAAGTTTAGTATGGACAAGCGCAATTATAATCTGAATATTTAGTACCTATGTAACCGAACCAGATAATTTGTCGTTTCTTAGGCCCGTATCGATAAACTCGACTTGAGTTTGATGCCCGTCACAAGATGCGTCACAAGACTGAGCTTTAATTAATAAACATATTTCAAGTCGTGAAACGTAATCCTTGTATCAGACGAGGCGGCTAGTTGTATGGGGATCTAATCCTGATCCTGAGTATGGTCTTTTGGTGACTTGAGATAATCTCAACACCCGAAAAAATGGCGGACGCACTGCAAAATAGTCGAACATATGGTTTCTTTTTATCAGATAAATCGGTTTAAAAATAATAGTGTCATTTATAAAATGTAAGAGGCAAAATTTTACATCTAAAACGTATTTCAATAATAATTATAATACTTAAATCGAAGTTTTGACTTTGCCGCTATATACAACTGCCTTCAAAAATTGTGTGCTATGTGTGGTGTTAATGTGAAACTATTATAGATGCTAGATAATTTATATTAGGTATAAAGATATCGGAAATAGACCGACCAAGCCGGCGACACAATAGTTCCCTATATATAACAATAATGCGCAATAAGGAGGCGCGAAAAATTTACCTCCCATCCACGGGCTCATTTCACGTAAGTACAATTTACATTTATTTTATAGTACAGTGCACTCAAATACTAAGCCAGTGAATATCTTGTTATGTAAGAAATATTGATACTAAAATCCTACCAATATTTTATTATATCAGTATGTAGGTACCTAGCCAGACCTACCCATCCAACTTGCATCCAATCCTATTTCAACAATCTTAACCCGATTTAAATCGCATCCACAATATGTCTAATATTTTTATTTACTGCCGTATAGAAAACCAATAAAGCTCATTTAATAGGTACTTTGTTAACGATAGATTAATATAAACTTTATACTATAAGGTCTTGTAACTAAACATTTCGTGAAACGGGTTGCTAAAAGTAGAGAGGAGGGGGCGTTTCGTGTTTTTGTTTTGTTGACAAATTGATTGACAATGACATGTCAAACAAAGACAAGGTAGGCATCGTTTAATTACGAAGGTATTGTAATAAAAACTGAGTGATTTCTTTAAAAACGTATACACACAATCAACTAGGTAGTACTTAATAACAATTTCGGGTCCTGACATAAACGCGGAGCAAAAAGGAGCACTATAGTTACCTAGGTACCTATGTGAAAAATAATCGTGAACCACCCGAAGAATCTTGTTTCTATCATTTGTGATTAGATAGTAAGTTTAACTTTAATTCGTTTTGTAGGTTGTCGCCAGTCCAATAATGGGAAACTTGGATAACATGGCGAGGTTCGCCGGAAATAATCAAGGATGCAATAAAAGGATTTGGATATTTTGAGAAGTCGGTGTTCACGAATCTCAGTAGCGGCCCTACGCAGTTGAAGACTATGGCAATTCGCTTGCCAGTTGCTAAACAAACTTGAAGTATACTCATGTCTTTGTAAACTTATTATAGGTTAGAAATTTGTTTACATTGTGTCATCATGTCTTGTCTTGTTCTACATAAAAGAGGTACTTATGTGTAAGTAAAGTTGTTGATTAGTTCCATGGTATAAAACATTAATATGAATAATTAATAATATTAGACATGTCATTATTATTACCTAGTTTTTTCAAAGCGCTAGTGCCTTAAGTTTTACAACTCTTAAGTCCAATACCTATGTTCAAATAATGAATTGTCAAGTGTTAAACATTATTGGTCTACTATCAAAGCTCTACATTTTAATTATAAAGAGTAGAAAAGAGGGTAAATTCAGCTTAAAACTTGAGAATATTAAAATAATGTTTGAAATATTGCTCGTAGAAAGTTAAAATATTTTGTTTAGGTTAACATGATCTTGATATTATTAATTAAATGAACTAGCCTCAACCTAGTCTGATGTGTTGAGAAACTAAGTACAAAATATTTTGTACTTATTGCAGCAATGAAACAATAGAATGCAGCGAATCAGATACAAATAAAATAAGGTAGTGAGTTGATTTTAAAACCTGTAAATTTTGTGTTTTATTTATAAATTAAACTTGCTACATGATAATAGTAGTTTTATTTATTGGTGAAGACATTTTGGGTCCCATTATGCTTGAAATTTCATACAAACTATAGGTACTCTGACATTACTTAACTCAGCATAATGAAAGTATTTGGATCCTACATAGGTATGTACCAAAGGTAACCATAACAGGCTCTCTAAACTCTATATCTTTTCTAGCAGCCTCAAAGTGATTATGGAATACAGAAAGGCTGCTTTGTATGTGGCATAGCAATAAAACAATGTTATTTGATTCTCACATATATATTTTCTTTTTAAACCCAAAATCAACAAGGATCCAGGGTAATGGTATTGGTTGATGGTGTTATGGTGTTTATATTGTAATTATGAATGTTAATGTTTTTAGTTCATACACTGAGGCCCTTTCAGATCAGTGTTCTCTGATTTTATATATCAGTGGGACCATGGTGTACCTACTTAAATTTATTTGTTTAAACATCAAACTTTCTGATTTTAAATGTCTGTAAACTTGAATTTATAAACGTTAATCTCTATCCTCATCAGCGTAGAATCAAGTTTGATGTTATAAATTTTAGTTTAGTTATTTAAAATTTGAGAGCACTGATCTGAACTGGTCCACCTGTGACATGATAACTTCCACTTAGGCCGAATTGTTTGATCAATAGTTAACTGAACTATTGGTTAAATTTCGAAAATTTGACACATTTCCTTGAGATTTTACCATTAGTTATGATTTTTAACAATTAGTTTAACTAAAATTCAAACAGGGGCCTTTTGCATATAAAATAATAGCTTATATTATTACTTGCACTTGTATTACAAATTACAAGCTTTTATGAAACGGGCCCCAGGCCCTAACTTTTAACTTGAGAGGAGCAAGTCCAGTGTCACACTGACAAGTGCCCTAATGGGATATGTGTATGTATGTAAACATTTTATTGTACAAGGAAAAGAGATAATAATTACATAATAGAGAAAAATAAAGCATAGATTTCTTTCATTAGTGCATGGATTATTATTGTTAATTGTAGGTACATTGGGCGTTCCGCAGGGTGGCGTGCTATCTCCTCTCCTTTTTTCTGTCTTCATCAACTCTATCACACTTAGCCTTCTCTCTTCCTATCACCTTTATGCCGATGATCTGCAAATTTACTCTCAAGGTGTTCTCGGCGAACTCGACACTGTAGTAAATACCACTAACAACGATTTAGCTCGTATCTTGCAATGGAGTAATAGTTTCGGGTTGAGAGTCAATCCTGCTAAGACTCAAACTATTCTTATCGGCAGTCCTAAATTATTATCCAGAGTCGACTTTGAGAGTCTCTCGCCTGTTTATTTTGATGGCGTCCTTATTCCTTTTTCGCAGCAAGTCAAAAACCTGGGTATCATTATGGACTGTACCTTATCGTGGGTTCCTCAAGTGAACGAGATTAGCAGGAGGATGTTTGCGTCAGTGTGGTCTCTTAGGCGGCTTCGTAACTTTCTCCCATTTGCGACTAGAATTGCGCTAGCTCAGTCATTGCTTCTTCCTATTTTGGACTATGCTGATGTGTGCTTTTTAGATCTTGCTGTAGAGCAGCTTAATAAGCTTGAGCGAATTCAAAATATGTGCATTCGGTTCATATTTGGTTTACGCAAATATGACCACGTCTCTAATTTTCGTTCGCAACTCAAGTGGCTTCCTATCCGTTTTCGCCGGTACTTTCATATCCTTAATCTCCTCTACTGTGTTCTGTTCTTCCCTGCAACCCCGCGTTACCTCAAGGAGCGTTTTAACTTTTTTACGTCGATTCGTTGCTCCCAAAATTGTATTTTAACTGTACCCTTCTCATCATCTAAATTCTACAACAATTCCTTTACTTTTCAGGCTGTCCGTCTGTGGAACTCCCTCCCTGTGGAGCTGCGGCAGGCTAAATCTTTACCTGTATTTAAGAAACTTCTCCTTGAGCACTTTTTGTCGCAGTCTTAATTGTATTGTCTCAGCACATTTCTCTCACTATGCATTTCTGTCATGTGGCTGTTTTTTTTTTTTTTTTTTTTTTTTTTTTTCCCTGATGTGGATGTATTGACATTTATGTATGTATTTATTTATTACTATCTATTTATTCATGTAAGTCATTATAATGTATTAGTTTGTATTAATATATATTTGATTATCTATTTATTAGTTTGGTAAGCGTGTATTTATAGGTATATTGTATTTTATAGCTAGCATAGTTCCTTGTAATTGTTCGAAATTGGTCTGCACCACCTACCGTGTAAATTGTTTTAACTTGCACCTTATCCCTTCTAAGGTTGTCTGGAAGAGATCGCTAATCAGCGATAAGACCGCCTGTTGTTTACCTGGGTCTTCTAAATTGTGAAAATTCTGTGTAATGTTTTTGTTTGGTGGACAATAAAGTGTTTTGTATTGTATTGTATTGTATTGTATTGACAAAAATATGGTTTATTTGCTGAACAGTTAGCACAAGTTCCTGCGACTCGTTTGTAACCCTCCACCTAGTCTATAAACAAACAAAAACCAATAAATAAGGGACAACTGAGAAAATACAACTTGTGCTAACCACTGTTATAAAATATGCAAAAATAAAACATTTAGGTAAACTGCAGTTGAATTTTAATTGAGAAAATAATAATTATTTAATAAAGTTATCAATAACACATTAAACACCAGTTTTCCAGGGGACGGCAGACCATAGATCTGAAAATAACAAAAATAATAAGTGTAATGAAATCCTACCTGTTTTACACACTTTATTAACTGTTTAGAAATTATGTTACTTTGATCTTTTAATTTATATTTAATACTAAAAGTTTAAAAAATACATTCATATTTGAACAACAATAATGCACATAAACTGTCTGCACATGTCAAAACTATCTTTGATAAACAACATTCAAATAAGAATTCTAGTAAGTCTTGGTGATCATAAATTATAGCCTTGATCATATTTAACCGATACACTGAGGCAGTTTGAGGACTGATTAATAATAGATTCCTAATAACCTAAAGCTGTAGGCAAATTGGCAACTTAAGAATGTTACCTCCTTCAATATCCTGATAAAAGGGAAACGGTGCAAATTATGCATTTGGCTTCTTCCCCTGTAATGGTTTTCATTTTTCATCTCAAGCAGAAGGAATTCTTCCAGGCTCCAGCCTTCGATATGCTTGCTGTAGGGGTTGACCTTCAGAATACGTTTAATTTTTTAAATAGGTAGGTACATCATCAGCAAGGTTGGTTAATGCCGAGTTGGATTCGAGAAGCTGCATCTTTGTCGTTGGTGTTCTCGGCCCCCGTCAGGGCCGGGGAGACAGATCAGGGTATCGCCCCTTTCAGTGGTGTCCACATATGGCGTCAATTTGAACATATTTAATCCCCTTTCGTATGTTTGTGAGCCGCGGCGACGTCTTCCAGTTAGGAGGCTCCTAATCCTAACGGCGCGCCGACAGTCAGCCTGCGGTGAGAGGGGAAGGCGTCGGTAGCTGCACTTTTTAACTTGTATAATACTTAAATACCAATGATTGTAAATGTACATAGTCAATTTTAAAGACCCAATTCACTTAAAAAAACTTATAGTTATAACCTGTAAGTAAACTACTGTCAATAAACAATAACTAAAGAAATTCCCGCTACGCACGTTTCGTTTTTTCAATACAATTTCAAGGAGAGTTTGAAATATTTAAATTTTTTACGTACATACGTGATCATCTTTAAGCCGAAAACTAGTTAAAAGAAATACTTTCAAAATAATGACTTGCTTTGTCAATTTACTTTAGAAATATGGATTTATTATGGTTTAAGTATCTTACCTTTGTCAAGTCTAAACGCAAAATAAAATATTTTTAGGAACCATGCAGATTCAAAACGTTTCGTTGGTCGTTCAAAAAATGATAGTGCTAGCCGTGCAGGGATTGAAATGCGCTTCTAACATAAGATCATCTCATTGGAGAGCTTCTCAAAATGAGTTTATAAATAAGCGACCATCTTGGCTCCAGGATTACGCCTCGAGACGGTCTCAATTGATGAGTTCTCAGGTCACGTTTTGAGTCGAGTTTATCGATACGGGCCTTAATTCCGTGTCCAATTACATAAAAAGTTGTTAAACCCTAATTCTTCTTATATTTGCTAAATAACATAAACAACTATTTCTGAGATTAGGTATTTATTATTATATAGCGACCCGGCAATCAAATCATCAAATATGTGTCCTAATGGAATCGAGAAGAAGTAAGAAAAGAAGGAAGAAGTAAATTTAATTTGCAACATGGTTTCATTAATTAACTTTTTTAAGTATCCCTGATTATGTTCTGCATACCGATTACTGTTTAACTGATTATATAGATAAGAATATGTCGCGGATATTTTTATACGTCCATCCTTCCCTAATTCTATCTTTAATACTGTTATAAATTATTTCCAACCCAACGAATAATAAATAATAAAAGTACAAACAGATTTTGTCAAGGCATATCCATAATAACATTCTATACCCGCATATTCCCACTCTTTCTAACTACCTTCTTTCATTGTCTTACAAGCAAACAACATCATCGTACCCTATCGCTCTGATCCCCATAACAAGTTGCAAGCATGACAGTTCAAACATTACGTTAAAGCGACAAAGTACTAACGTGTCTATTCTTATCGCCGCCTCGCCAGTTAATTGGTTTAGGCTTTATAACTACCCTACAACTATTTCGCTAAATATAGCCGCAACGCAACTGTACCCCGTCGCCTCAACGCTTCTAACAAATCATTTAACTGTTTTAAACATTATAACTTATATATTTGAATACGGTCACATATTGTATTAATATTCAAGTACACAACCGACCTATCCTATTGTTTAAAACCACAGTATTATCTCTCATAACCGGGTGCGTAACGGTCGATATAAAAATATTTTCTATAATATCAGTCGATATAACGCTCATTTCATATAAGTATTGAATCATATAACAACATTTAATATATTTAAATATGATATAATTATCATTTTATATAACGATCATTTATTCTAAAAATATTTTATATAACATACATTAAGTATAATGCATATTTACTATAATCAACTTATGATATAAAGTTAATTTCATATAAAGTATAGTTGGTTTAAAAAAATACTGTCTATAACTAACTCGTGTCCAACCACAAGGGTCGGTTTGTTAGTTACCTATTGTGACCCTACAGAGCGGTAACTCCTAGGTCTCAACTAATAAATAGGTTAGGTTAGGTTAGAATTGTGTCAAGGCGCGAAGCGCCATAACTACGCGGAATAGGAGCTCCGCAAAGCGGAGCTCCGTCGACTTTGCCTCACGGTCAGCGTTGTACCAAAAAATATACCACATGATAGTTAGTTAGTTGTGTGTCAGGATTGGAGAAAGACTACGATCCTCCATAACGTCGGATTCTTGAAATAATACTTCTTTTGCGATGATCGAGCGTGTATTCGATAATACCAATCACAATAACTTACAAAGCACGACACTATAATCGGATGCAAATGGATTTAAATGGAAACGTGGTGAATTCGATATGGGGCTGATCGCACAAAACTCCAGACCAAAGCGCAACGAAAAGTGAATATTTTAATTCCCGCTACTGACTTCCCCCTTTCCTCCCGTTGGCTAACCTGATCGTTGTCAAGTACCAACCTTAAAAATTCAAAGGCAAAGTGTTGCCAGTCAGCCACATATCGACTACACCCAAGCTTATGGCTTGACGTTTCCAATGAAACTAAACTGTTATTTCCGTGTCTCGAACGATCTGTTTACAAAGTGCTAGTTCTACTATCCGCCGTGTGGCGCCACTAGTCCTGTCACTGCGACATACAAAATGATTTTTATACAAAATGATGATTATACCAAATGATGTTTATAATAAATAAACGATATACCAAATGATAATTATAGTAAGTAAAAATAGATATTTTGATAATATACCAATCGTTTATTATATAAAATGAGTGCTTATATGCTTTAAAATTATATCAAATGTTATTATATCAAATGAAATTATATGAATTGTTTTTATACCGATCATTACACACCCCTCGTAACCATATATATAACTTCATTTGATCAGACGCGTCCAATGTCCCCTACTTATAATAAGCGATGATATATAATTTATGATTATGTAAGCAAAAAAATTATACCCTATATATAGCTATATATTTATACCTATGCTGGCTGACTTGGGGTCAGTACATCACCCCCCTTTGGCCTTAATAATTTTCGGATTTCGTAGAAGACGCACAATTAATAAGACCAAATCTACTTATAGGATCCTACATAAACGCGAAATTCAAACCATGTATAAATATGTATACCTCCCCATTCCTACCTACCTATTATTTAACTTAAAATCCTCTTCTTCTCTTTTTTTCCTTTATAAGGTCTCTTATCGTTCTGTCGAAACAAGAAGTAAATAGTTGAGTCAGTTAAAATCATTTTTTTACATTTCTTTTTAATCCTCTTCTAAGTAAATTAACAATAACACCAAAATTACACATTTAAATCAATAAAATATATATCAAACACTGCGTTCAAAGTCCTCCACGCCACCTTTTTCCCTATTTACATCTATAATTCACCATACACTGGCGGTATGGTTGTAGGCACCACACGAATTGATTCGGCAATTCCATCCATGAAAGTATATAACTCAGACGGCCCAGGATCTTCGGCAACGTAGGTCTTTGTGACCTTAAAGGTATCGTCACCCTTTATTTTAACCTCCACTACATACATAGAATTTGGATATGATTCTTGTATTCGACTCTTAAAACAAATAAGACTGTCTATCCAACTGTGCCTGATCTTTTCCCCCTTCTGTCTTCTTAAATACGAATACCCTATTCTACGAACTTTATATTTAATGTCCGATAAGGTCCGCCTAGGGAGGTTTTGTTGTATATTACGCCACGCCTGCTTTTGTAGTTCATTAGAAGTCTCTGTATTCCATAATACTTCTTGCTTTTGGTACAAAACCATGAGTTCTTTTGCCTCGATTTCAGTCCATTTAACCCCCGACATCTTCCTCCCAACTCTACTGCAAAATGATTTCAAATACTTAAAAATTTACTTGAGCGTTTGTTGCCGAGTAAGGTATATGAATATTTGTTGGTAACACTCAGCGCACACTTACCTAATGTATTAATCGTACCTTCCTTCGTTTTATTTCACACGATTTTACCCTCTTTATTTTAAAATTTGATTTGACTTTAAACTATTTAGTATTCACCACACTCTAATCTTCCAAACTTATTTTTCAAAATTTAGATCAACAATATACGACAATACTAAAAATAAAATACCAAAACGGAAAATTAACCCTTATTATTAGCACGTAATGCATTTAAAGTATTCTCGTAGGTGGTTTGAGTAGAAAACGAAACACAACATTTATAATTTAATTATAACTCACATAGGTACTTCCTTAACATCATTTATCATTCAGTCCTCTAACATAATAATATATTTTTTCTTTCTGTACTTCTCATTTTCTAAATCTCAATTAACTTAAAACACCTTTTAATATCTAGCCTTAGTCTTCATCAATTCCGTTTTATTTTATTTTAAGGATCCTACATATCATATGGAGAAATCTGAATGAAATGTATTTGAATTTGAATTTTTCCCCTCATTTTTCCCAACTCGTATATTAATTAAAAAAGGATAAATATACCTTTATTAATATACATTATTAGTAGTCCTTGTACTTATTTAGTAATGATCTAAATATTTAATAATCTTCTAGTAATTAACTTAATTTCTGTTTCATGCTCATTTGGCTAAACCTCACCCCCTTATCATCTAAATATATTTAACAAAATAAAATAAACTTTACCTTCACTATTTCTAATTCTACTCTTAAAAATTTATCTATTATCCTAGTTATATATATATATATATATATATATATATATATTGTATAGGGTTTTTTTCCTACTTTCCCTTTAGCCAAGAATTATACTATTCCTTAGTAATCAACTTAGTTCGACCATATCCTTAACTATTTTTTTTCTACCTTAAACTTATCTCTAATTCTAAACTAACCTATGCACTACTTTACTTATTCCTAAATTTTACAATTCTCAAAATATAACGAAAACAAATTTAACTTCTGCCCTCCAGTTCTATTGGCTTCCCCGTTCCAACCTCACTCGTAGAATTTGGACAAATGAATGGCATTAAAATTACCCCTTACTTGCTTATTGTCCTTATCAACCAATGTATATACATTGTTAAATGGTACTGCTGTTACCAAGAAAGTTATTGTAATGGGGCCCCCCCCCATTACAATAACTACGAATTTTTTTGTTTAATTTTTTTTTTCAGCAACAGACTTATTTAATCGCTGTACCTTTACTAGATCTCCGATATTGAATTGCACCAATTTATGTCTACGGTTGAATTTCACTCGTCTTTGTTCCCCGGCTCTTTTCAAATTTTCCCTTGCCTTACCTCTAATCACTTCGATACCTATTGCGTTTGCCGGTAACCTAATTACTTTGTCGAAAGACATCCGTGTTGTCTCGCCATACAAGATTTCACAAGGGGTAAACCCGCTACTAATATGAAAGGTGTTATTATACAACTCCTCTAATTTCGGCAAATAAATGGCCCATCCCTTATGATTCGAGTTACAGTACGTTCTGAATAATCTCCGCAATTCTTTGTTCACCCTTTCAGTTGTATTAGGCTTGGGGTTCCTGACTGTTGTGTAAATGGTTTTTACCCCTAACTCCCTTAACCTTCTCTTCCAAATTTTGCTTATAAATTGAGGCCCATTGTTTGTCATTATAGCTTTTGGCGTTATTATTTCAGTAAATTTTATAATGTTTCCCACTACCGCTGCAGCGGACGCAACTTTTAGATCAAAAAATTTCACAAATTTGCTAAAGGAATCCTGCACCACCAAAATATATGTTGATCCAAATCTCGATGGAGGCAAGGGCCCATACAAATCTGCCATACAAATAACAAGATCCCCAATGTTTTCGACAATTATGGGTTGACAAGGCCCCTCCGTTTTCACATTATTTCCTTTTGCGAGTTGACAGATTCGACACACACGTATCATACGTCTGACATCTCCATTATATCCTGGCCAATAAAACCTTTGTTTTAAGTAATGTATTAACTTATAAACCCCCTGATGTCCCATTTCCTGATGCATTTGCCTTATCACTTCGTCAGCTAAACTTTTTGGTAAATAAATTACCCCGACCCCCTTTACCCTGTCGATAATATAATATATAATTTTGTATGAAACACCTATCCGCTATCCTGCTCAATCGACCTTTCCCCTTTTCCCCATTGCGTTTTATTTTCAAGATATCCTGTATCCCTGTATCTTGGCTTTGTATTTGGGCTAAGTCTTTTAACTTATCCTCCAAAATTTTATTTTTCGTCACCCCTACGTAACAAATCTCTGGTATCTGAAGTTTTTGTTCTTGTATCTTACCCCCTCCTACCGGATATCGAGACAATATGTCAGCCATCTCGTTATCTTTTCCTTTTATATGCTCAACCTCATAATTAAACTGTTCTAAGAATAATACCCAACGCGTTACACGAGCATTATATAATTTACAGTTCTTTACAAAAACTAAAGGTTTGTGGTCCGTCTGGTTTATAACTTTAGCCCCTCGTAAATAGGTCTCGAATTTCTTAATGCAAGCGATTACGGCGTAAAATTCCTTTTCTGTGGTTGTCCAATTTAACTCCGCCCCCTTTAATGATTTACTATGAAACCCTAACACACACATATCCTGTTTGTTATTTAATTGAAACAACATTCCTCCTATCCCCACCCCTGACGCATCTACTCGTAAATAATAGGGTTTACTAAAGTCAGGGTGATTTAAATTGATCGTGGACAAAACTTGTGTTTTAATTTTGACAAAAGCCTCTTGTTCCTTCTCTGTCCATGACCAAGTATTATTTTTTGTCAATAATTAACATAAAGGAATTATGTTCTCATTATAATTAGGAATAAATTTCCGATAAAAATTGCAAAGACCCAGAAACGCGTGGACTTGCTTAATTGATTTTGGTGTTGGAAAATCCTGTATGGCTTGAACCTTTTCTGGGTCCGCCCTAATTCCTTCAGTGGAAATAATATATCCTAACATTTTCACCTCTTTACAAATGAATCTACACTTCTGCAAATTACAAGTTAGTCCTGCCCGCTCAAGCTTGTTTAACACTATTTCTACATGTTCCAGATGTTGTCTTATATCGCCTTTGGTTACTATGGCCAGATCGTCTAAATAGTTCACGCAGAAATCCCTCACTTCTGGCCCTAATATTACATCCATAGCCCTACTAAAAGATCCCACTGAGGTTTTTAATCCCTGCGGTAAAACGTTGTACACATAAGATTTACCGTTGAAAGTGAAACCAGTGTACCTTTTGCTTTCTTCTGTCAAAGGAATTTGGAAATAGGCGTTATTAAGATCAATTATTGTTATATAATTTACCCCATGGAAAGAATTCATTTCATTTTTTTTATGATAAGGAGAAGGCACACGAGCACTCAGGCCACCTGATGGTAAGTGGAATCTGAGACCCATAGACATTTGAATTCTCAAGACTATAATCCCAAGACCTCAAATGCATTGCCAACCCTGAGGACTAAGATGGAATGCCTCTATGCTAGTAATTTCACCGGTTGTCTTATCCCCACACCGGAACACAACAATGCGAACATTGTTGCTTGGCGGGTGGTTAATGGATAAGATGGTGGTAGCGATCCGGACGGACCCTGCACAGGGTCCTACCACCACTAAAATCACATCAATTTGCATTGGCGGTTTTTCAGTTTCAGCGACCATTGTCTTATTCAATTCACGAGCATCTAACAACATTCGTAGAGATCCATCCTTTTTTAAAGTAAAGGTCACTGGACTACTATAGGGTGTTGACGCTCTGCTAATAATACCTAATTCGACCATTTCTCTTATTTTTTCTTTCACTTGAACCCTATAAGCATAAGGCACAGGATAGGAGCGTTTTACAAACGGCATTTGCCCTTTTGCCATTTCTATATGATGTCTATAACAATTTGCACGACCACCAAGTTTTGTTGAGAAGACCCTACAAAATTTTGTAAGTAACTCGCGCAACACATTTAAATTTTCATTATCTAGAGTTCCCGTTTTTCCCATTTGTTCTAATAGATTGTTTATCCCAAATACCCCGGTAGGATTCTGTAAGTTATTTAAAATTTGATTCATTTGTATTTCTTCTCTAACATCCGAAAACTTAATTAGGTGTTCTTAGCCATTTTTTTTATTATAACCCCATGCGTTTCTGCATCTATTTTTAGCATTACCCCATGCTCACGCATCCAATCGAATCCTATTATCATAGATCGCGTTAAATTTGGCACTATTAAAAATCCCGTACCAATTACCAAATTACCTAACCTTAAAGGTAACATTACTATTAATCGTACTTTAGGACTCCGTTGCCCTACTGCCCCTAAAATCTGTATCGGCTTAATTGGCACTACTGGTAGCTCTAATCCCTTACTATTTAATTTCTTCCAAAATTCTTCCGAGATACACGTAAGGTCGCTACCGGTATCAATCAACGCTTGGATCTCATAATTCAATGCATTCATTTTAACCTCTGATCGTAAGGTCTCCTCATTATTAACTACCACCGAATCTGGATCCTCAAATACTGAATTCATTGGGCCACCTTCAACTACTTCGAATCCCTTACGTGTTACATTTATTCTCCGATTATCCCCTTCATCCCAATCTAATAAATCGTTTTTAAAATACTCTTTGTTTAGGTCCTGATCCGATTTTGCCTTCAGTACTTCTATTATATCAAACCCCGCTTCCGGCACTGTTGCTAAATCCGAACTAGTGTACCCTAAGCCCCTCCTATCCAATTGTCCACTTATGCTTATAGGTTTCTTAATGCCATCTCCCCTTACCCCCAACGGCTCCCCTGGTTGCCACCCAGTTTTAATCATGATCCGCAAGATCTTGTCCCCTACGAATGAAGCTGAAACGGGGACGCTTAATTCAACTTCAATTAGTTTAAATCCTCATTTACATCGGTAACTTCTACTTCCGAAACCTCCGTCGTCTCTACTAGATTTACAGTTCTTGAGGCTTCATTTTTCTTATTTACCGTAATTTCTACTGGTTTTCCCCAATTTTTATATGTGTGTTGATTGGGTTTTCTCCGATTACCCGTAGATTCCCGGTTGGAACCAATATCCTGCCCTAATCTTTCATTTTGTCTATGTATATCATCCTGAACCCTAAGAAACTCCGCTGCCTCTCGAATGGTATTTATTTTAGCCAACGACCATAACCTTATCAAATCCATTATAAGTTGTTTTTCTGGTAATAAATATGGCAACTGCTTAGCTTGCCCTATAATATTCAAGAAGTGCCCTAGCATTGTAGGAGAATCCGCCCTATTCCAAGTGCTGGATACTATGTACCTGCGCAAATTACTTTGTGCAGACTCGCCTCAAAACATCTCTAGAAAATCCTTTTTAAAATCATCAAAACCAAGCCATCTATCACAGTAGATTCTAGCCCAGTCTTTGGCCTCCCCCACTAAACGTTTTTTCGGGTAGGTGGATAAAAAAAGTAAACATTGTCTCAAACATTTTTATTTCTTTAAAATTAAATTAGCCACTATTTTTGGAAAAAAAAACCAGTAAAGTAAATGGTAAATTGATTTAAATAACCTACCAGCAGTAATTTTTACATTTCCTGAAAGTTTCAACATATTTTGTCACTTCACTGATAATTTAACCTCAAAATGTCACAATCTGAGATGAAAACATCTGTTGCCGAGCTTGCTACTTTGTTTACTGCGAAGATGGCTGAATTTCAAGGCAGCCTTGATAGGGCTGGTGCTAGTAACCCTTCTGTGGCTTCAATTGCGGTAGAATTTGCAGAGTTTAAAAGCTTCATGATGAAAGCGCTGAGCATTCTGCAGAAACAAGTGGAGACACTGGCTCATCAGGTAGACTTTCTTGATATGCGCTCTCGCCGCAAGATGCTACTATTGCATGGTGTTGCTGAATCTGACGGTGAGGACACTACAGCTCTTGTTAGTGTGACGCTTCATAAACATCTCAAGAGGGAGAATGCTGGTGAGATTGCGCACTGTCACCGCTCTGGTCGGCCCCGTGGTGATAAGCCTAGAGCCATCCTTGTCAAGTTTCGTGACATCAAGAATCGGGACGAGGTATGGTTTGGCAAGATGGCACTGAAGGGCACGGGTATCACGGTATCCGAGTTTTTGACGAAGAGTCGCCACAATGCTTTCATGGCAGCCCGTGAACGCTTCGGAGTCCGGAGCTGTTGGACGCGAGACGGAGTGGTGCATATTCTGGGCGCAGGCGGTGTACGGCACCGCGTTATCTCGCTCGCGGAGGTCAGCGCCATCCCGGTTGTGCCAGCGGCCCCTATTGCCTCGACTCCTCGAGCCGGTGCCAGTGGTGCCTTGCAGAGTGTGCTGCCGGTCAAAAAGTCTAGAAGAAATATAGTGAAGCCGTCGGCTTAAGCTTACTAACTTTGCTCTATAATTAGCGACTTATTTGTGTAGTGGTTATAGTTGTATTGTCTTCATCTTCGTGCTTCGTGATTTTGCAGTATTGTACGTATGTTATTACACCTTTTGTTTTTGGTTGCATGATATATTTTTTAGTACGGTATGCCTTTAATTGCTTTTATTGAGCGATCGATTTGGCAGTTTAATGTTATCAGTCAACTGTCACTACAACATGACGTTTCTCACCGACACTTTCGTGTCTGTTCAGTGTTGCCGTCTTTAAGTTGCGTTCCGTTGTTTGTTAAAAATGTTTAATTATTAATTTAGTTGAACTTTTGGTACTATGATGTTAGTTCTTCTCTTTGTTTTACTGCTGGCAGGTAGTTTTTACTAAAGTACAGTTTAAATATATTTAGTAACCTACTTTTTAATTATTTTTTATTTATATCTATAAACATATATATTTTTTATATAAATAACTATACATATGTCTACATCCAGTCGGACTGATAGTAATGATAGTAATAATTACGTTTCTTTTTCTTCTAGCTCGGTAAGTGATGATACTTTTCATAGTCTCCCTCTTTCTCTCCATGAATTACTAGATGCTCAATTTTCTGATGTTTCTAAAAATTTTAATGTCGTTCATATAAACGCTCAAAGCATTCCTGCTCATTTTAATGACATGATACTAACGTTTGACCTAAAAAACATTCACGCAATTTTAATTTCAGAGTCGTGTCTTAAACCTTGTTTATCGACTTCTTCCTATTCTTTACCAGGTTTTAATTTGATTCGCAACGATCGTACTGGAAGAGGTGGTGGCGGGGTTGCCATTTACCTTCGTTCTCATATTCCTTTCACGATTGTAAGTACGTCAGCGCAAAACTCTTGTGACGCCGCAGAGCATATTTTTCTCAGCTTAACTTTTTCTCACTCTAAACTTCTGCTTGGAGTATTTTATTCCCCTTCATTACATGTTAATTACTTTGAATCCCTTGAAAAGCTTCTCGAAAATCTCATGCCTTCTTTTAGCCACCATATCTTAATGGGTGATTTCAACACTTGCCTTCTTAAAAATGACCATCGTTCTAAATCACTAATTTCTCTCGTCACTGCTTGCAACATGAGTATTCTTCCTTCTAATGCCACTCATTGTTCTCCCAATTGTTCCCCATCACTCTTAGATCTTGCTTTAACTTCTTCTTCTACTCTTGTTGCTAAGTACGGTCAATACTCTGCGGACGCCTTCTCATATCATGACTTAATTTACCTATCTTATAAAGTCCGTCCCCCTAAGTCTAGGCCCAAAATTCTCCTCCAGCGCAATTTTAGTAGGTTGGATGCAGACAGTCTCCGTGAGGACGCAGTTAAGGTTGACTGGAGTGTTATTACTAACGCTAATACCGTGGACGAGCAAGTCGCATTGTTTAACTCCCAACTTACTCAGTTATATGATGTCCATGCTCCGGTTCGGCCTGTCAAAATCAAGCATCTTCCTGCTCCTTGGCTTACCGATGAAATTAGAGCCCTGATTCACAAAAAGAATGTTGCTAAATCTAGATACAAAGTTGACTCATCGGAAGAAAATAAGTTCAAGTACCACACCTTGCGTAACCGCTGTGGCACGATATGTCGTGATGCACAAACTCGTCATATACATAAATCTGTGGAAAATAGGGATGCTGCTAAAGTGTGGAAGTTTCTTAAATCTATAGGAGTTGGAAAATCTCAAGTAAATTCAGATAGTAAAGATATTGAAATCAATCAGCTGAATCGGCATTTCTCTTCTTCTACCTTATTTGATGGTCCGGCTAAAGCCAATACTCTAAAATTTCTTTCTAACTTATCAACTCCTGATACTTCATCTTTTTCCTTTTCTCAATTCTTTGACAGTGATGTTAAGAGGAGCATACTATCCATCAGTTCCAACGCAGTTGGTGTTGATAGCATTAGCCGTAATATGATCCTCCCTTTGCTTGACCTTCTCGTTCCTATCATCTCTAGTATCCTTAATAGGTCCATTATAAGTAATGAGTTTCCTTCGTTATGGAAGGATGCTGAAGTTGTCCCTCTTCCCAAAAAACCTAATCCCGCTTCCTTTTCTGATTATCGTCCCATATCCATTCTTCCTCTCTTATCTAAGATCCTGGAGAGTCTTGTTCATCAGCAATTGTCGTCCTACTTAAACAGATATGATCTCCTTAACCCCTTTCAGTCCGGTTTCCGTCCTGGTCATAGTACGGCTACTGCTCTTGTCAAAATCACGGACGACATTTGCGCTGGCATGGATAGCAGGAAACTAACGATTTTGACACTGCTAGACTTTAGTAATGCTTTTAATACCGTTGATTTTGACATAATGCTTGGAATTCTACGCTCCCTTAACATATCTCCTGCGGTAATTGAATGGTTTCATAGCTACTTAATGGGTCGTCGGCAGCGAATAAAGATAGGTGATTCTCGATCTTCATGGTGCAGCACGCTGGCCGGCGTTCCGCAAGGTGGCGTGCTGTCTCCGCTTCTTTTTTCTATCTTTATTGATTCCATTACACAAAACCTTCTCTCTTCTTATCACCTTTATGCTGACGACCTTCAAATTTATACTCAGGGTACGCTTGACGATCTTTTTTCTGTGGTTGACGCTGCCAATGAAGATTTGAAACGAATTTTGAGTTAGAGCAATGCGTTTGGGCTAAAAGTAAACCCTTCTAAAACTCAAGTGATCGTCATTGGCAGCTCCCAACTAATTTCTAGAGTCAACTTTGTGAATCTTCCCCCAGTTTTTTTCGACGGTGTTCTGATACCTTACTCTCTCCAGGTTAAGAATCTGGGTGTCATCATGGACCGCATTTTGTCATGGGCACCTCAAGTTAGTGAGACTAGCAGGAAGATGTTTGCAGCTGTAGGTTCTCTCAGACGGCTTCAGAACTTTCTGCCTCTTGCCACGAAAATTGCGCTTGCTCAAAGTTTACTGCTTCCTATTCTAGATTATGCTGACGTGTGCTATTTGGATCTCACCGAGGAGCAACTAGATAAGCTTGAGCGTATTCAGAATTTGTGCATGCGGTTCATATTTGGGTTACGCAAGTATGACCACGTCTCCGTTTTTCGCAATCAGCTCAAGTGGCTCACAATCCGTGCTCGTCGTAACTTTCACATTTTAAATCTCCTCTTCAGCATTCTTTTTAACCCTGCAACCCCGCGCTACCTAAAGGAGCGGTTCAATTATTTTAAATCTATTAGAGCGTCCCAAAACCTTCTCCTGTCAGTTCCTTTTTCATCCTCTAAATTTTACACAAATTCTTTTACCATCAAGGCGATAAGGTTATGGAATGCTTTGCCTGTGGAGGTACGACGTGCTAAGTCTGTTGCCATTTTTAAAAGCAAGCTAAAGGATCATTTTTCTGTCACTTCCGTAGTTTTTCTATTATCTCCCTTACTTTTTTCTTTGTTCTATCTCATGCTTCGTCTGTTGTCATTGTTTGGCTGTTTTGGAGGATGTATGTATGTATATAATATATAGATGTATAATTATATGTATTTAGTATATATTTATTCAATTATTTACTAAATGTATTTATATTTAGTATATTTATAAATAGTTCTAATTTCAAAATTGAAATAATTTAATTGTTTCTTGTAGTTATTTAGTTTGAGTTCTAAACGAATTAGTTTACACCCCTTGCCATTAATTTGTGTCCTCAGTTATTTCTCTTACAAGGTTGTCTGAGAGAGATCGCTATTTAGCGGTAAGACCGCCTGTTGTATACCTATGATTTAAATGTACTGTTCCATGTTCTGTTTTTATTTTTTTAATTTTTTGTGTTCAATAAAGAGTATTTGTATTGTAAACACTCTCTAGCTAATTCCAATTTCGTGCCCATTGCCGACATTTTTTTTACATAATGAGATAAATCCTCCAGGAATGCTACCGGGTGCGGATTTAGTCCAACCGGGAATCGGGGTTTGGTCACATTCAAATTTTGTATGTTATAAGTTACTAATTTTTCCGTAGTCGAAAGACTGACAGGATTTCCCACACTTCCTACTGAATTTATAACACTGCCATTTACGTTCAATGATGCCATCCCTGAAGTGGCTACCGTTCCCTTATTTGACGATCCACACGCCACTTGAGTTATGGATTCTACATTTGGCACTGAAAGTGTGGGAAGTCCATTTAACGATACTTGACCATCGTTAACCTCCGGATGTACTCCTATTCCCCTTTCCGACGTTAATGCAAGTTCATTGTCCCCTGTATACCCTGAAGTACTCTCAACGATCCTTTGCTCCAAATTATCTAGTCTATTGGTCAAAATTGTCATAGTACGTCTTGAGATTCTATTTCATAAATTCAAGCTACCCCTTCCTAATCCTGCGTTTCCACCTAAATGTTGACCACCGGCTTCAGCCGCCAATCTGCTTCGCTTAGGTGCTGGAGGCACTGACAAATTCGAATCCGAAAGTCCCGGTCCTCCTTGTACTAATGATTCGGTGACGGAAGCCTCTACTCCTGCAATATCCTGATTGTTAGCTTCCTTTCCGCTCCTATTTTCTGCGGACCCGTGTGTCGGAGCCCGACCTCGTCCCTTCCTTTTCATGATAAACAACTCTTCTTAATTTAATTTACACTGTTAATTTCTTCCTCCTCTTTCTTTTACTTCTTTAATTTTTTATTCTTACTCTGCTTAATTTAATTTTCCTTCTAGAGTGCCCCGTGGTCAATCTAATAAACCAAAATGTAAATTTTATCTTACCTCGTTAGTATACACTATTGTTGATATAATTATTTTATAGTTACCTAGTACAATTTATATTCAACGACCCTTTATTACTCAATATAGTTAGATACTACAGATTGAGTATCTAAATTATACCGACTTCTATTTTACCTACTCAGACTGTCATTTGTTATTAATTTGACACCTTACTTTCCCTATCATCCATCCAACAAATGTTCTACTACAACCCTACATACACACTTATGTAATTCATACATATTTGTATATTTTCAATATCACAAGTAAACCCCACTCCAAACCAAACAAACATTATGTCCAACACTCATACCTATACACATCCAAGCAGCTATACTTATTCAGTCAACTATTCCCGCGCATTTGCATTCAACTATAAAATATAATTTACTATGCCTTACTGAAATTTATAGGGTTAAAGATTGGATAAAACTTATATTTTTTTTTTCTTACTCTATTCAACCTACCTGACTATCCTAAGGCTTAATAATAATTAACTAATTCTCTCCCATAACTATAGTGAGCTATTGTACTAACGTAAATAAGAATATGAGTTTATAAGCGTCCCCCCTTTGTTCAACCAAATAAGGTCATTTTTGGCAATTAAAATGGGGAAACAATTTGTTATTGTTTAATAAAGATCAACATTGAAAGTTTTACCTATTTCATTTTCCCAACTTCCATAATAGTATTTCAATATCTGGTCATCAAAATAATGAAACAAGTAAGATATTTTGAATAAGTTAAGTACTCCATAATGGTCTTAGAATAAATATATGTATTGTTTTGAAATATATAAAATGTTTAGCATCCCAACCTAATTTAACCTATCCTTCTGTTTATCGTACTGAATTTTAACCTCCCTAATTTTATAATTAAAACCTATATTATAATAAATTGTATTTTGTACATGTAACCATAAGATAGAATTAATATAAAGATAAGATAAATATAAGTCAATATATTATGTTTACATCTGATAAGGTAGACTTAAGCAAACCTAATGTGCTTAATTTTTCGTATTTTACTTACATATAATAATCAAGTGTAAACAGAATTCCGCCCAAATTCAATAAATCATTTGTCCAAAAGTACCGACCTTTATTTTAATTATAACTACCCGTTCTTTGAGAACTCCTAATGCAAATGTTCACCCCCGGATAATGTAATATTTTAAACTCCAACCCACATATGAAACGTTAACCCTTTCACAATAATTAAATTAACACCTATTTCTACTATAACTAAGAATAGTTAGGCTACGGCTCAAGTTCACCCCCCTAACCATACAATTAAACTAAATCCTTAAACCGGCTATAACTTATAAAACTTATATAAGAACTGCTAGCAGAGCTGACCTCACCCATGCAAACTCGTTTACCACGGATCCTGAAGGAATCGCGTAGAATATGAACTTCCACGGAACCCAAGCTAAACTCCCAAATTTCAATATATTCCAACGAAACCGGCACAGCCGCTCAACCGCAAACCACATTAACCAAACTAACAAACAGGGCCACTCTCGCACTTATAATACTAGCATAGAAGCAAGGATTTTAACCTACTTTAAACTCCAAAGTTAGTTCATAAGTTAACTCACCCCCAGATTAGTTAATTATTTTAATTTCCTAAACCCCACCTAGAAAATTTCTAATTCTACAACGTTTCTTAAGTTGTACTAGCCTTTCCTTTTACGTTTAATTCCTAACTATAGTTTCAAGTTTTATAAATAATCTAACCCTCCGTTCCCTTAACTAGATCTAACATCGGATCGCAGTCGCCAATGGTACGAATTTGTAAACATTACAATGCTGCTGTAAACAAAAATGACTCGATAGATATCTACCATGACCGGCTCATTCCATTCAAATTCAAAATCATCTCTCTTGTTAGTTAGTTACTTATTGTTACTTACTTTCATTAATTACTTTTTATTTTTTGTTGTTGCTTTTATAGTTGTAATAGAAATAAAGTTACACCTAAGTACGTTTAATAGATAAGTAGATTAGTTTCACACAGATGCTCTTATTCCATGGTGAATGTTATGTACTCCGTAATTGTCGTGTATATCAGAATAATGTACCTACAATCTAAATCATGTCTTTGAAGTGCTACAATATATACGATGTGGATGTACTTATATTAAAAAAAAAAAAAAAAAACCCTATAAATCGTCAGTGGGAGTCGTAACAATTACTCTTTATACTCGCCTACTAACGCCATCTTATTCCACACAGAAGAACTAAGTCCAAGAAGTAACTTAATTAAGTAATTAGTTGTAAGTCGCACAATTGAAGCAGGGACCGGAACCGCTTAGCATTAAAGGGGTTTTCGATAGGGTATTTGATAGACTTGTTTTTACAAACCCCAAGGATGAGCTAAGCCTATCGTTGACATAGTCCAATGAAAGGGCAACCAAGCGATACAATTAATTCGACTAAGCGCTAACCCTTTCCCAATACCCTATCATCTGTTACCCTTTTTAAACTTAATCGAACGGTTTCAAGCTTTTTTAATCTCTATGCGCAAGTGTTTCGACTTATTATTGCACTACCTAACAATTGAATGGGTAGCGGCGGCAGGTGAGTAGCGCATGCGAGACGGCGAGGTGAGCGAGCCGAAATGTGCCGAAGGCGGCCGAGGCTTTGTCATAGAGTCGCACTGTTCGCTACGTCAAACAATAGTAAACCTAATTATCGTTCGCACAAAATGTACATTGTTGTGTTTGGGACTTGCTTTGAACTTGTTTTTTTTTTTAAGGCTGTAGGTTCAACTGACTTTGGTGGATTTTGGCGTAAAGTGTTTGTTTACTTTCAGAAATGAGTGATCAGGGTCGATTAAATAAATTGTATACTACCTACGTAGGTAGTATACAATTTATTTAATCTTAGCTAACTACGTAGTTAGCTAAGTTCTTAGTTCCATCTGAAATATTAGATATTTTTTAAATAAAATCGTCAGTTAAAAAGTTTCGCCGACGAATTTTCAAAGAAAACAAAATGGAAAGCTTGCTTTGCGCCGGCAAATTACGATGTTATAGGTGGGCGCAATTAATATGGCGCGCGGATTATGCAATAATAGACTCTCTATCAACGGTGTAAGCGCTTCCATACGCGCATTATTAATTGTGTCGTGCTATAAACACGGTTAATATTAATAAATATTAAATATTTGTAAAATGAGAAGTAGCTTTTTAGGGTTCCGTAGTCAAACTAGGAACCCTTATAGTTTCGCCATGTCCGTCCGTCCGTCCGTCCGTCCGTCCGTCCGTCCGCAGCCTAGCTCAGATACTCTTTATACTAGAAAGCTGTAATTTGGCATGAATATACATATTAGTCACGCCAACAAAGTGGTAAAATAAAATCTTGAAAAACATTTTTTTTAGTGTACCTCTCCTAACGTAACGTGGGGATGATTTTTTTTTCTCGTCTACCCCATAGTGTGGAGTGTCGTTGGATAGGTCTTTCAAAAATATTGCGGGTTTGTAAAAACAGTTTTCCGATTAAGTGATCCGTTTATGAAATATTCAGCTTTAAAGCGCTAATTTTTGTTAGAGTCAAATGTTAACCATTATTTAGCCTTTGTTCTTTTCGAGACTGTTGAGGAAATCAAAATGATTTACATACATTTTGTACGCTGTAAATCACTATTTACCTATTGTTATATTATACGAGTATAGGGTTAATTAAACCATCACTGCGATCTAAGTAATTTACTTACGTTTTTAAAGTGTAAGCAAGCCATTATTCACAAATTGTTTCATATATAAGGTCGATTATTTAATGAGACTGGTTTATAGTTAAGTACATATTTTTAGTGTAATTATGTACTAATTGTTCAATATAAGGTCAATTGTTTAATGAGACTGTTGATGATCAAAATGATTAATTTATTTTTCATATTTTTACAGTTTACCTATTGTTATATATAAGGTTAATTATTATTAAATGAAACTAGCTGTGATCAAAATTATATTGTAATGTAGAAGGTTAATTAATTAATGAAACTATTGTTGAGATCAAAATTATTTAGGTAGGTACTTATTTACTTATATATTTATACAGTGTAAATCATTATTTACTTAAGTACAATTTTTTAAAGTGCATCTATTCAGCAGTCCATTATTAAACCAATGTTTTAAAAAAACCGGGTAAGAGCATGTCGGACCATGCTCAGGTAGGGTTCCGACGCCGCTTATAAATACTACAAACACCAAAAACTATCTCTAAAAACGACAAGTATGAACTATTTTACTATTTAAAGTTATTTGGTGCCGTCTTAGCTAATTTTCGTAGGTAAACACTAGTCGCCTGTATCTCAAGAACCAATCATGTCTACTTAGTGGTGATAGTTTTCCTTAAAAATTCGTTATATGCGCTTTCATTCACGATTTTTTTCAGATTTTTATTATTTGTAGTTTTGGCTGTAGGGGCGGGGGGAGGGCGACACTTGACTCTAACAAAAATTAGCGCATTAAAGCTTAAAATTTCATAAACAGATCCCTTAATCGAAAAACTGTTTTCACAAACCCACAATATTTTTGAAAGACCTACCCAACAACATGCCACACTATAGGGTTGACGAAAAATAAAAAATCATCCCCACGTTACGTGTAGGGGAGGTAAGTACACCAAAAAAAAATTCTTTTAAGATTTTATTTCACCACTTTGCTGACGTGACTAATATGTATATTCATGCCAAATTACAGCTTTCCAGTACTAAGAGTCTCTGAGCTAGGCTGCGGACGGACGGAAATGATCAAAAATGTAATTATTTACCTAACGTTCAAATTAACAAGACATTAAATAGGTATTTACGTTTTAAAGCTTGCTTGATATATTTTTTTAGTTCTTCTTGAGAATCGTCCTGGTACGTTTCCATGTTAAAAATACTTTCAAATCAAACAAAATTTATTATTTAAAAGTCAACCAGCTCTCGCGTACACTTATAATAATAAAATAGCTTGCACTTTTTGCAGTAGGTACTTGCACAAGCAGCCATCCGTCACGCAGCCAAACGTCTTTATTATTCCGGCGGGAACATGAACTAAGAATTATTAAACAACATTATCATCTCAATCCCGTCCCGTCCCGACACGAACTTAAATAAAGTAGGCAAGTAACGTCAGGCTAGACAGAAATCGCCCAAATGCGCAAAAAAGAGAGAGGCGATCAATGGGGTAAAACCCAGTTAATGCTAAGCGCTTCAATATTAAACTACCGAAACCCAAATGAAATTGGTAAGCTCTATGGAAGTGGTTAACTAGTTCAAAGGGGTTCCCCTAACGTTAAGGTAACACAATCATAGGGTAACCACATCGATTGGGTAGCCAAATGATAGGCTTACCCTATCGATAGGGTTAATCAAATGAAGGGGTTTTCCGGTCCCTGAATTGAAGTCACTTTAAAGGTAAAGTGATTTCCTACATCGCTCTGATAGGATTTTCCCAAGTTTAAAGACCTTCCCGCTGCAGTGTCATGTAGACATTTGCCTTCTTAATCTAAACCAGACTTTTATCAATCGCACTCGAAAGTGTTTACTAACCCTTAAACCTATACGATAATATACCAAACATTATTTAACCTAATAAATCCTACTGAATAACCGCAAATGAATTAAGTTTAACTAATGAAATTAAAATAAGTGTATGTGATATTTTATTTTAAACCTGACAGAAGTAGCAAATACAAAATAAATAACCGTTCCAGCACACCTTTTTCGACCCACTCCATTTCACGAACATCAAATGTAGGCCAGGACCGAGCTTCATAAGATTTCCTTATGGATCTCTGTAAAACCCATCCAAAGCCTATTAAAATTTAGCCGTAGTGACCCAGAATCTAATCCTGGTCACTCACAGTACCAAATTCTATCAAAATTTAGCCGTAGTAACCCAGAATCTAATCCTGGTCACGGCACCAAATGTAAAGATACGGACCCCCACAGCAGTCAAGTGTAAGTCGAATAACATAAATAAATATACAAATAAATAAATATCTACTTATAAAATAATTAGCCAGTGTGATCATCTAGTTATATAAAGGTAGGACCCCAAGTTATACCCGCGTGTAACCAGTTCGTTTAAGGAATACTTGAAGTGTGTTGGAAAGGTTTAGGAAACATTATCTTTAATTTACTAATTCAGAGGCTACTACTGTATATTACCTACCTAATTTGATATATTCCATTATAACCTAATACCTAACTTTACTTATATAATATTTGATTCAGCAATTCATCTTACAATCTTTCTTATTAACCCTGCCGTGTGAATCCAACCATAATAAACCATGCCCTATATTCGACCTAAGATAACCCTACACGGAAAGAAAAATAGTCTTAAATCAAGAGTATATTTATTGGTCAAGAATAATATAGTTTTATATATGGGGGAAACATTATATTTTTTATTTCAGAATTTTATTGTTTTGGCCCTGATTCTTGAATAAATATTTTTTTAACTCAAGTAAAGAATAAATATTCTGAATAGAAGATATAATTATAGTCTTATTGCAAGAAGCACGAATTTCTTGATCTTTAAGACGTCAGATTCTCTGGAACGGAGTCAATTTAAGTCTTGATGCAAACTTTTTGAATCTCCGAAGTAAGAAAAAGCTGTTTTCAATTTACAATTTATTGTATTCTAACAACAATGTTTTTTTTCTCTCTACATACAGAAGCTGCAGCCGAAGGGTCGAAAAAAAACCAATTTACTAAGATTAATTTATTACATTTAAAATTTTACAATTATCGATTACTATTCTTACACGCATCCGGAATGCATGGATGCGGAAGGCACAAGACCGGTCTAAGTGGAGAGCCTTGGGGGAGGCCTATGTCCAGCAGTGGACGTCTTTCGGCTGATATGATGATGATGATGATTCTAACACGATGCTAGAAATGGAATGAATGCATAATAGTACATTTTGATACAAGTGCGGAAAGTATGTCATTTTACACGAGTCCCGAAGTATCTTGGCCCGAGCTGCAAGCGAGGGACAAGAGTTGGGACTTGGGACGAGTTAAAATGACAGTTCCGCACGTGTATCAAACGACGTTTTTTAATACATTTGCGAAAAAATATCCATGAAACAATAATAAATCAGTAAATAAAACTATTACAAGAGACAATTTTACTTTTAATTGACACAGACTTTATGAAATGGCAACGGTTGTGACCATTCAGCCAAGTAAAAAAAAGTCACAGTAATTTAATTACCTATATTTAAAAATCAAAAAGTATAATTCTCTATTAACCAGCGGTAATGCATAAAGGTGGATTCATATTACGCCGTACTGGGCTGGGCCTGGTTTCGGCATGGTGTAAAGTGAATTCACCTTAATACGCAACTATCTAATCATTCCTAGCCATCTTGATGAGAGCTGTTTTTTTTTTTAATATTACCTCGATACACTTTATATCGTATGTTTGTATTTAATTTTAATATTTTAAATTACTTATATTACCTATGTATAGTCTCAATGCTAAATGACGTAATCAAAAAGTGGTTGAACATGCAAACTCTTTGGTTGGATGCACGGCTTGGAAGTTGAAACAAAATTATATTTAGAAAAAAAATGGAAAACTATATCGCACTAGTGCGTAATATCCAACTTTCCGCACAATATACAGCTACGAAAAGTACCACCTTTTGAGCAACTGTGTTAAAATAGTAGTTTATGCAACTGTATCATAATAAGGGCCATTGAGACACGAGTGCGAGTTTATGACATGAGGCGAAGCCGAATGTCATAATAGATACGCATGAGTGTCTCAATGGCTGATTATGAATAGTTGCATACATTACTTTTTCTATGAGCTCAAAGGGATATGTACCTACAAGTAGCACAAAATTTTCTGCCCAGGTATAATGGGCGGAATCGTAAAATAAAACATGGACAATATACCAATATATAGGACCTTTTACTTAGGTAGCAAATTACTGCTCACTTCCATTGCCGCCTGTTTTATTTCTGGCGGCGTCAACATTTCCGCATCACTTAATTCGCCAAAGTCACACATTCTCACACATAAAAAGTGATTAACTCTCTTCTTTCTTTTAACTTTCAAGAACTTCGTGCAAAAGCAAAACAAAACAAATTCCAGCTATTTTGAAACGTTTTTTTTTTTTACTACAGTACACCTTAGAAAAGACCCGGGAACTTTAGGTCATTCAGCCAAATTAAAAAATGTTAAAATACAATTTTTTTATAATAACTCTTAAATTCACTTATTGTCCGTTATGTAAGTATTAATTATTTAATAATTGTTTGTGTATACATATTATAATTAATCTATAAAGTCAATTTAACAATAATTGAGTAAATAAAATAGAATAGCAGCTGTTGATAATATACGGTGAACTTTTTTTTTTTAAACAATAATTCACGCCATTTGCAATGCGAAAAAGAACTTTGTGAAACGTTTCACAATGAAATGTCAACGTTCCGATCACACAAGGCACCTCATTGGATTACCGATAGCGGTATTGTTAGCAGCACATTGTACTACGCGAGTAGAAAAAATAAATTGTGCCATTCGCGAGCGGCGCGTGTTGCGTGGTCAGCGCCGCGTGTACGGCGCGTCCACGTGCGCGCGGTCAGCAGTTGCCAGCCGCGGCTGTCGTCGCGGCGGCGATGCGTCAGCGGTGTCCCTGTGACGTCGGCGCCTAACACCTCCTCCCGAAGACCAGCGACTATTTTAGAACTTGAGAGAAAATGCTGCTGGCAGGCGAGCGTCGACTGGGATATCTCTTGAAGGTGCCGAGATTTCTGCTCCTACATCTGTTTCGGTGTTGTGTCCTTCTGTGTTTTTGCTGGTTGCATAGCAGCTGACTATACGATGTCTGTTCAATACGATAGCAATGACAATCGCGCTAAACATGTTGATATAGAAAGGAATTGTAGTGTGGTAGACCGCGACAGTGTCTGCAGGATGGTTGAGTTGTAGTGGGGTCTGCATGGATATTCTATTTTGGATGTCCTGAAGGTTTTTCAGGTTTACGGTTTTTAAACTGACTGGAGGTTGCAGCTGACGATGATTGGTCTCGAGGTTTCTCGTGATCTTGGTCAATTTTAGGGGTCTACCTTCGACTCGATCTTCTGCATTTATGATGGTGAGTTCGTCCGTTCGCAGCAAGCAGTTCTTCGGTATCGTCGCCAGGTAACTTCCGTTGAGAACGCTGTGGTCTTCTCTGCCGCATAACAGTTGCACCTTTGTAGGATGAGGGAACACGATAGCGTAACTTCTATCGTCCAATTTTTCCATTGCCTGTCTTGATAGCGAGATAACTGTGTGTTGGCAGGATCTTCCTAGTATTTGCGTTTGGATTAATGTGTGGATGCAGTCAGGTTGAGTTCTGATTTGGTGATTGATTTTCATCTCGCAAAGGTACAAAGTCTTGATCTTGGGACATTCTGTATCTATGTACACATATGAATCGCCGTCTGTTGCTATAAAGGGGTAGGGGGGGACTATGATTTGATTAAATTTATTCGGTGGGACTGGCAACTTGTAAAGGTTGTAATTATGTGGAGAGACTATTGGGAATCTAAATATAATGACTATTTGCTTATGGACAAAGTAAGAACCAGTTTTAATAATGTTGTAGTGTAGTAATTGAAACACGGAGCTCAAGATGACGACTGTTTATTTTTAACAAACGTAGGGTACACATGCGTTGTCTACCCACAACACCTTCCCCTTAAAAAACTAAAAGTATGCAATAGAAAAACATGTGTCAGAAACAGCCACAAAATATACCTAAGTATGTAATAACTAGACTAGTTGGTACATGTAAGGAGGGATGCAGGCGAGACAATGAAACAAGTCAATGATTGAGTATACACTGATTTATTAAGACCCGAAGCCCCTTATATATACTTACATCCTAATACACACTACATCTCCCATCCAAAGAGAGAAAAAAAAAAAATTAATAACATTTACTTTTTTTTTTTTTTTTTCTACTGTTATTTTTATATCCTACAATTTATTTATTACAAATTAAAACATTGCTCAAGTTACACGTCAATGACAGGATAATATAGTTTTGTCCTATTTTTATGTATTAATTCTATCTTACCGTTGTTAAGTATTTCGACATTAGGAGCTAAATCTCTTAATACTAGAAATGGACCTTTATAAATAGTGTCCAGTTTTTTCCTGTCCTCGTTTTTAATTAAAATTAAATCATTAGGTTTATACATTTTTGGGTTGATATATGTATCGTATTTGAGCTTTCTTACATTTTTATTTCTAATCAAATTTTCCCTAGCTTCTTTTTGTGCTACTTGTAGCCGATACTTGAGCTCTAAAGTGTAGTCATCACTATTATATAATGGATCAACTTTACATGTCATTAAATTACTTGGTAGGTTACATTTTTTCCCAAACACTAGTTCAAAGGGAGTATAATCTGTTTCTGAGTGTACAGAAGTATTATGCGAAAAAGACCAGAATGGTAACCAATCACTCCATGTTTCTGGGTGATTGTCTGTCTGTATTCTTAAATAAGCACCTAAATGTTTATGGGTATTCTCGAGCCCACCTATGCTTTGATGGTGATAAGCGGTTGAATTTAATTTGTTTATTTTCAATAACGTACATACCTGTTCCATTGTTTTGGACATAAATTCCGTGCCCCTGTCAGTCACGAAATACCGTGGTATTCCATACCTAAGGACAAAATTATTAACGAATGTTTTAGCAACTTCATCTGTACCTTTGGAAATAAGTGGATACGCCTCTATATACTTTGATAAATCGCAATGTAGCGTAAGTATGTATGAATATCCCTGCGTATCTTTTGGTAGGGGTCCCACAATATCTAAAAACACTCTCTCAAACGCTGACTCAGCAGTCGGTGTTATCACCATAGGTTCTTTAACTGGAATGGAATGCTTCTGCATTTGACACTTACTACACCTTTTTACGAAGTTCTTGATATCGTTTTCCATTCCTACCCAAAAGTAATATTTCCTAACATTGTTGAACATCCGTCTTATACCTGCGTGGCCACTCGTAGGTAAAAGATGGAAGTCGTTTAGAATTACCCTTATGTCATCCTTGTCATCAATTCTCTCAATATCTTTTAATACACATAGTCGTGGACCCGTCCAATCTTTCGTGATTTTTATTTGTCTGGCTAACTTCTCTACGAACACCTTATTTTCCTTATTTTTAATGATACATAACTCTTCTACATTAATATCCTTACAAAACTCCTTTAGCTCTCTCACAAAGTCGGCTCGCGTCCTATGCGATTGAGAACTTGGGTTTATGTATATTGTCTTTTTTGTTGGGACATATGATAACGTTTCGTTTTCATTTTTAATTTCTTTATTTTTCCTTAGACTTCCTAACCTCTCCGTACTAGTGAAACATAATTCTAGAGACTCCCTCGGTTTTTTATGAATTTCTACAACTTTTGGTTGATCAGGCCAGCTGTTATTAGAAACCATATCGACCGGGTTGTCTTTAGAATTATCCCTTAGTCTTTTGGTTTGCGCTCTCGTCATGATATTCATCACCTTTTCGTTCATCTCTTTCAAGTCCTTCGACGATATTCTTGATAAAGCGTCTGCCGCTGCGTTATCGGATCCTTTAACATATTTCACTACAAAATCGTATTCCTCTAAGGCCATTCTAAATTTCATTAATCGACTGGAAGGATCTTTCATATTAAATAAATAAATAAGAGGTTTATGATCCGTTAAAATTGTAAAAGTTCTACCATACAAGTATGGGCGAAAGTGTTTCACTGCCCACACTATTGCAAGTAATTCCTTCTCAATAGTGGGATAGTTCAACTCCGCTTTATTTAGGCTTCTACTAGTGTAGGCTACTGGCTTGCCATCGCAATTTGATAATATTCCCCCTAATGAATACCCGGATGCGTCTGTTTGGAGCTGAAATTCATTACTTTCAGAAAAATCTGGGTATTGCAGAACTGGTGGCGAGACAAGTGATTCTTTAAGTATTTCGAACGAATTTTGACAATTTTTATTCCATTCAAATACTTGATTTTTCCGACACATTTTATTTAATTCATAGGCTTTTTCAGCGAAATTTGGAATGAATTTACGATAGTAGTTTGCAAATGCGACAAACCTTTTTACTTCGTCTATATTTTTGGGTTCTGGATACTCTTTCATTACCTTAATTTTTTCGGGGTCCGGTAAAATACCTTCACCGGAAACAACATGACCCAAGTACAAAATTTCTTTTTTTAAAAACTCACATTTCTGTGGATTTAATTTTAGTTTCACTTTTCTTAACCGTTCCATAATACTGAGTAAATTTTTGTTGTGATCTATTAAATTTCTGCCAAAAACAATAAGGTCATCCAAATATACGAAACATTTGTCATATGTTAACCCGGACATGGCTAACGTAATCATTCTAGAAAATGAATTTGGACTAGTTTTTAACCCCATTGGTAACCTTTTCATCTGATATTGACCTTTAGCTGTGCAAAATGCTGTATACTTCCTACTACTTTCTTCTAATTCTACCTGATAGTACCCCGAAAATAAATCTAAATGTGTATAGTAGACTGCTCCTGATAACGAATCTAAGATTTCCGTAATGTTCGGAAGTGGGAACTTGTCATCTTGTATACGGTCATTTAATTTCCTATAATCTATAACTAAACGCCACTTTTTTCCTACACTGCTATCTGCTTTCTTCGGGACTAACAAGATCGGACTGGACCATTCACTCCGCGCTGGCTCTATAATTCCATCATCTAACATTTTATTAATTTGGGTATCTATTTCTGATTTGTAGGTATGCGGCAATCTATACGGCTTAACATACACTGATCCCGTATTTGGTTTCAAATTTATTTTTTGAGTCCCTAAGTTAGTTGTTGTTAATTTATCTCCCGGCAGGTGGAAAACATCGGAATATTTTGCGCAAATGTTCTCAATACTACTTTGTTCCTCTTTATTTAAATGATTCATCTGCAACGCTGAAAATAAACTTTTTACTCTATTCGCATTCGTAATGTTTCTTTCAAAAGAACATAACTGATAATCATCAATTTTTTGTAAAGTTGGTTCGACTCTGTCCAAAATTACGTCATTGTCCGTTGTATTTAAAATTCTTACAGGTATCTTTCCATCACATGGCTTGACTAATATACTAGCAATAAAGATTCCTTCTTTAATTTCTTCTGTACAAATTAGGCATTCCTCTGTAGCATTCGTCGTAATATAATGTACGGTCTCTGACCTGTGCGGTATAAGGAGTGATGTTTTTGTTTTTGTAACCATCCTTAAAAACGGTAAAGTGACACGGCTGTTTTTGTCGTTCTGAACAATTAAAGTTTGACTACCATAATCTAAAATAGAGCGATGATTGTGTAAGAAATCATTTCCTAATATGCCATCTGATGTACATGGCAGGGAATAGAAAACATAAAATGGATGATTAAACACTTCTCCATTCGCAGATAACTCTAAGTATACGAACCCGATTGCCTGTACACTGCCCCCGATACCATTTATAGTGGTCGTCTTTTTATGGATCGGAATGTTGTTGTTAACCACGTAATTATGTTTTACAGCTGAAATACTCGCCCCTGTATCTATAAGCCATGATGATGCTCGATTTCCTAAACTAAGTGTAACGAAAAGAGAACTGTTACATGCTAATATTGTTTCGTTAGTCACGAAAAAACTCGCTAGACGGTGTGACTGTATTTTCTCCCGGCCTGATTTCAGACATTGTGCGAACTGTTCCGTTTCGCTTCCACTGATTTCCAAAAGTACGCTGATTATACGTACCTGAAAATCGTGATCGGCCCGCCCTGAATGACCGATGAGGAGCCCCGCGACCTCCTTGAGAGTAGTGACTACTGCGCCCCCGCTGTCCATACGCCATCTGCGGCCGTGATTGTCTCCTGGGGCTGTAGTAACCACGTGCACTCCTAAAATATGGTCTTCCTCCACGTGGAGTACCGGTGACAGCCATACCTAAAATTTCCTGGCTGGCAGAAGTACTCACCTCCTCGTCTTCTGCAGCCTGGATCGCATCTTTCAGCGAATCATAGTTTCTGGCTGCGATTATTGTGCTTAACCTTTTATGTCATCGAGAAGTTCACTGACCGCGTCATAGCCGGGTGACAACCTCAACTTTGCACCCTGCGACAATCTACTCTTAAGGACAAACTGAATGAGACTTTTCTTGCACTCTGGCTTTGTCAGAACAGAAGCATAATATTCGATTCCGTCAATTAACTGTTTTGTATTTTCTTCGGAATCGGTCATTGCTGGTAGCAAACTCAAAGCGGTCTTTATGTTAAATTCCTCCATTTTGGTGTTTTTGGTACACAGATCTATCACTTCTCTATATAAAATAGCATAACTAGCGCACACCCTATCAATTAATGGTACTTGTTTGGACGATATCTTTCCTATCTTAATTTGTTCTCGTATCTCAGTAACTAGTTGATTATAATGTCTATAATTTTCGTTAATCTCCTCTAACTTTGTTATAATAATGCTTCCTTGCCTCCTACTAGGGCCTATTTTAATTAAATATGTTCGTATTTCCTTCAATCCATTATGCAGACAAGTTAAATCTTCTGCCATAACTTACACATTCTTACATTTGTACTTAATATTTACGTTAAAGGTGTAGATATACTTATAATCAATTTACATACCTTCATCGCTCGAAACGTGATACCTTACGCGGCACTCTCTGTCCATTCACTAATTACTCATCTTACGGTCCATGCTAGAGTTCATGTTTTAATAACAGGTTTATCTCTTAATGAGTCAATTGTACATGCCTAGTAAAAAAAACTGTTTATGACCCCAACAATTTACGCACTTTAGACGCACTTTACGCACAACCACACTCGCGGCAGTCGCGGCACTAAAACCCGTCGTCCCTCCGAGCGGCGCCTTGGCACGCACTCACGGGATTCCCGTTGATACGCCTCATCTCGATCATGTTAGCATGCGCCCTCCGTTCTATTTTCTTGTTGAAACAGTTATTGGCATAGCGGACGCACAAGAAGATCAACACGACGATAACCAGGACCAACAGCAGGAACAAATACCCATTCGTCTGGCTCAGGTATTCCAAATGCGTGGTAGCTTGACTTTGCTCTATGCTGTTTTTGTAACCTATCTGGGTGTTGTAATTATCAGCCTCCTGCGGTTGTTGCTGCGGTGGTTGCAAATTACACATTGTGCTCACAATAGTAAAAATCGTACTAACCGTTAAAAAAAACTTGAGTAATTAATAATCCCGAATAATTAATTCTCCCGACTAGCGCTGAACGGCACGCGCCTCTCCAAATTAGGCAGGGTCGCCATGTAAGGAGGGATGCAGGCGAGACAATGAAACAAGTCAATGATTGAGTATACACTGATTTATTAAGACCCGAAGCCCCTTATATATACTTACATCCTAATACACACTACATACATGTCTACATTTTACAATGTTACTAGAAACAAACCAACATCCTATTAAAAGTAATAACATCTTTAACCCTAATTTCCTCCTCTTGAAAAATTAACATTAAAAAAAAATGCAAGGTTACAATATAAGGTTTATATATTTACAAATTAAAAATAATCATTTATATTTATCCCAAGTCGTTTAGCCCTTTTGCGAGTGAGTGTCGCGTCAGCAGCTTGATTGCTACCGCCGGGGCCACCGCGCACGGCGGAGGCCTCGGGCGCCGAGCCCGCTGCCCGGTCTGCGGACTCTGGCGGGGGACTCGGGCTTTCCACTGGCTCACATTTTATTAGATGTCGGCGATTACGGCGGTACTGGATACCTCTCCGATGTTTTATAATAAACGAGCGCGGCGTACCCGCACAGCTAACAACTTTTCCTCTCATTTTATTTGTTATGTTAGTGTGGTCCATTACAATTACGTCATCGCCAACATTTAATTTTGACAGGTTTTTGCAATGTCTATCGTAATAAGCTTTACTTTTACGTTGTTGTTTTACCAGTTCGTCATGATATTGTGCACGACGTTCTACTGGTTCTAACAAGCTATGGTGAACTGGCAGTCTACAATTAAGCCGTCGACCCATTAATAATTGTGCCGGAGAACCTACTTTCTCTCGCGGCGTATTCCTAAAACTTAATAGATCTAGGTAGAAGTCAGTACCACTGTTAATGGACTTAATTAAAATCTTTTTAACTGTTTGCACGGCCCTTTCACTTTTCCCATTTGACTGGGGATAGTGAGGGGACGATGTGATGTGCTCAAAACCCCATTCACATGAAAACCGATGGAATTCCCTGCTAGTGAACTGAGTGCCATTGTCGCTTATTACCATTTTGGGTATGCCATATCTAGCAAAATTTTCTTTTACTACTGCTATTACTGCAATGGATGTTATATTATTTAATTGTGCTACTTCAATAAAGCCCGAATAATAATCAACAAGAATAAGAAAGTATTTTTTCTGTACTCAAAAATATCCGTTCCTACTTTACTCCATGGGAGTTCTGGAATTGAGACTGGTAGCATCAGTTCCCTAGCAGGGGCGTTTTGGCACTCCTGGCAGGCGGCGCAGCGCCGCACGAACCGCTCGACGTCGCGCGAGATGCCCGGCCAGAACAACACTTCCCGCGCGCGCCGCTTGCAGCGGTCCACTCTTTGGTGGCCGTCGTGGATTATCTTTAACATTTGATCTCTTAATGACAATGGGATAAGCACTAAATTATTTTTAAAAATAATATTGTCAGTCGTATGCAACTCATCTTTAAATGACCAGAAGTCCTTCAATTTCTCTAAAACATTACCCTTGTGTTCTGGCCATCCTTTATTTATGTAGCGTATTAACTGACACAAGGACGAATCTTTAAGGGTTTCGTCCCTAACTTGTTTTAATTTTTGTTCAGACATCTGTACATTACTCATTAATTAGTTTACTTGGTCCACAATGCAATTACTTATCGAGTCATCATATAAATCCGGAAGAGGCGCACGTGTTAAATACTGTAAGATAAGAATATAAGACAATTAATATTATAGCTCACAGCAAGGGTTAAGTATGTAGAAACCGATAAGGAATAAACCACGAATAACGTAAGTTTTAAATAATAAGGCATGATTCTTTCTGTAGCATTCTTTTATTTACTGTTAAGCAATAACTTCCTTAATAAACATATTAAGCATGAAGCAAGTGTGAATAAAACTAAGCGTATTATCTATATAGCAATAACCCAACTATAATCATTATACTAACAAACATAATATAACCATAAATAAAGCATAATAATGACATTTACTTAACTGAACTAGTGACCGTCTATTGAACCGTAGGCCTGTAGACACGTCGATGTCTTAACTCCAACTGCCCATCTTGACAACCGACCTGCTTTTATAAAGCATCCGCACCACCCCACTCCTTAGCTCAACTCGACAAACAACACCTGATGTTTTTCAGCAAAGACCACCTGGTGTTTACCGGTAGGAGAACACCTGGTGCCTACTGGCAAAACAACACGTGATGCTTACCTGGCGGAAAACCACGTGGTGTTTGTGTTGCGAGTACCATTTGAAGCTGGATGTCAAAACAAAACAACTAGGTGTACAATAACTTATAATAACATTATTTAATATTTTATCCTATAACACGGTCATTCTGATATGTACTTCGTTCCCTGAAGTACCTTTCAACAATCAACTTAAAATGACAAGATATCAAACTATATGCAGCATCACAGTCTCACTTCTAACATTAAGTAGACCTTGTGAGCCTTCCAAGTATATCAATTGGCATTATTGTCTCACTTTTCACATTAAGTAGACCTTGTGAGCCTTCCAAGTATATCAATTGGCATTATTGTCTCACTTTTCACATTAAGTAGACCTTGCGAGCCTTTTAAGTATAACATTTGGCATTATTGTCTCACTTTTCACATTAAGTAGACCTTGTGTGCCTTTCAAGTATAACATTTGGCATTATTGTCTCACTTTTCACATTAAGTAGACATTTATAATGCAATATGAAATCAACATTATGGTGTATATCACTTTTCACATTAAGTATATACATAAAAACATAACTTACATTTATATACACAAAATTGGTTACAACAACATTAACGTCAGTATACCTAATGGAAGTATATTATATTTAAGTAATATTTCAAAATTAAGTTATTATACCCCCATGAGGTATTTTACAATTATGAAGCCTAGGGAACCAGTAAAAATATTATAATTAACTTGTCTCTTCTACAATTGAATTTTCATCTGTCCATTCTCCTGGCCATAGCCTTAATTTATCTTTAGATACAATTATATTTCTAAGATTGCCTCCTCCCCTTAGAGCGTACCTATCATTTGGAAGTATATTACTTATTTCGTAGGGACCTTTGAATCGGGGACTCAGCTTACTATGACGCCTGTGATCCTGGTTTACGTACACTATATTGCCTACATCGAAATACTTATTATTCCGTCTTACGATATCAAACCGTTTTTTGAATCTTCCTGATTCACCTAATAAACGTTGAAACGCTAATTGTCGGTCTGCTCTTAAATCAATAATTGGTTCAGAAACATTTACCTCATTCAAATGAGCCTGGATACTTGGTATGTTAGCATTGCAACCTAAGAGCAAACGGATCGGTGTAAAACCAGTAGATTTTTGTACCGTAGTATTCATTGACTGTTGCACCCTCCACAATTCGCTCGGCCAATCTGACGATCCAGAACAAGTAGTGTTTAACATATCAGTAACTGTAGCCACATATCGTTCCACCTGACCGTTCCCCCTTGGCGTGCCTGTGGCGATCATGTGGTGTTCGATTTGTAAATCACTGAACAAAGATGATATTTGGCGAGAACTAAAGTTAGTACCTCGGTCAGTTATTACTTTTGTAGGGGTACCAAACAAAGTGATAGTGTCTCGGATTATTGGGACTAATTCCTGAGCTGTCAGACTTCTTAAAGGTTTTATTAAGGTATATTTAGTGAAGCCGTCTACTAGAAGTAATATATATTTATATCCTTCGGATGCCTGTGGAAAAGGACCGGTGCAATCTAAATGGATTGTATGGAAAGGTATTGGAACTTTTTCTATTGGGTGCAGAAAACCCTGTTTAGGACCTGAATGACTTTTTCTCTCTATGCAAATTAAACAGTGTTTTAAATATTTGCGAACGTAAGCAACCATTCGAGGAAACCAAAAGTATTCCCGTAGTTTCGACAATGCTTTGTCGAATCCTACGTGACAGTTTTCGTCATGAACAAGCTGCAGTAAATTAAATCTACACCCCTTAGGAACATAAAGTTTGAATTCATCGGGTTGAATTTTATAAAACAACAAATTATTTTGCAACACGTAACGATTTGCATCTAAATTTCCTGCTACAACTTGAGTCATCAAGTTTTGTGTCTCGGGGTCAGTTTGCTGTGCTATCTCTAACCAAGACTGAGGATCATCGATAAGATTGACTAAATATCGTGAATTATCATAAGTTCGTTTGTGGTGGTTTACAGTTGAAGTAGATACTGAAAATTTACCCACAGAATTATCTGGAACAGGTGTTTCAACAGGATTTCGACTAAGAAAGTCCACATGTCCAATATATTTCCCCTGTTTATATACAATTTCGAAGTTAAAGTCCTGCATAAAGGTCCACCAACGAGCAACGCGTGGGGACAAATCCCTTTTATTCATAGTAGGCTTGATGGAATTGCAGTCCGTAAAAATTTTGAATTTTATGCCCAAAAGATAAACTCTAAAATGCTTCAGAGCGTTATAGATCGCCAATGTCTCCAAATCATAGGAACAGTAGTTTGACTCAACAGGAGTAGTCCTCTTGCTAAAGTAGGCAACAACCTTTTTATTATTGTCAACTAATTGTATTAGCATAGCGCCATAGCCCAAAGAACTGGCGTCCGTATATAGTTCTGTAGGTAGTCGATGATCAAAGACGGTTAATAATGGTTTGCTTGATAAATGATTTACAACAAAATTTCGTGCTTGAACTTGTTCAGGACCCCATTCCCATTTTTGAGTGATCTTTGTGAGTTTACTTATACAAGCTGTTTTAGCGGCAAAATCTGGGATGAATTTTCGGAAGTAACTCGCGAGGCCCATAAACTGCCTGACCTGTTTAACATTACATGGAGCAGGAGAATTTACCAGTGCTGCTACTTTGGCATCACTGGGCTTAACACCTTCTGGAGATATATGCCTTCCCAAATACTCAATATTATTTACAAAAAAAATACTTTTCTTTAGGTTAATAGCAAAACCTGCTGAACAAAGTGCCTGAATAGTTCTTTCTAAATAGTCTAACCCTTCATCTATCGTTGAAAACGGTATAAGTATGTCGTCTATGTATACCAAAACAAATTTTAAATGGTGCACCGCTTTTGTTATTGCTTTTTGAAAAACTGCTGGCCCATTACAAATTCCAAACGGCATTTTAAGGAATTCGTAATGCCCATTGGGCGTTACGAAGGCAGTATATTTAATTGATTCTGTCGAAACAGGAATTTGGTAAAATCCATTTTTCATATCTAAGGATATAAAGAATTTTGCTTTACCAAGCCTATCAATCTGATCTTCGATAAGAGGAAGCGGATATCTGTCTTTTTCTAAAATTTTATTCAGTGCCCTAAAATCAACACACATTCTGTCTGTACCATCTTTCTTTTTTACTAATATAACAGGACTTGCAAAAGGAGAATCACTTTCACGAATGATTGCTTTATCTAAAAGTTCTTGAATTATTTTGTCTACCTTCTCTTTCTCAACCGGGGCCAACCGATAAGGTCGGTAATTAACAATCTCATTTTGTTTTAATCGTAATTTTAATTCGCCGGTTTGTACTGTACCTACCTCATTGAGGACTAACGGGTACCTATCGAAAATATCATTTATTTTCTCTTGTAATTCTACGGGTAAGTGTTTTACTTTCGAAGCTAGTTCACATAAATCGGATGGAGAGGTTATCAAGTTTACCTCTGTTAAAATTTCACATGACTTTCTTACTAGCCGGCAACCAGATGAATTTGTAACTATTTCTACATCAGAGTAACTAAGAGCATTTCTTCCTATGAGCAGGTCATAACGGAAAGCGTTATCTCTAACTACGTTGATATCAAGTTCTAAACACATACTCTCAAATTGAACCATAACAGTAATTTTGGCAAATACATGTATCTTGTTTTGCCCAATACCATTAACATATGTAGATACAGGTTGAAGGTGACAGCCTAATTTTTTAGCAATATATTCTTTAATGAGGCTACAATTTGCTCCTGTATCAATTAAAGAGTTAATTGTCACTCCATTAATACGAACTGGGGTTAGGTTCAATTTCGCTTGTCTAAAAAATGTACTTCATTAGTAGGAAGCGTGACTAAGGAGGACGATGTCATTCGTTGCTTATGAAAACACACTGACTCCGTGTGGCCAACTTTTTTACAGTAGGTACATATTTTTACCTGTGATTTATATGGCTTAGGAGTCGGTGGGGTTTGATTAGCTACTTGATGTTGCTGCGATTGGAACGGCGACATTTTAAAGCATTGCGATTGTATATGCCCAATTTGGTTACAAAGGTAACATTTCTTATCAGTATTAAGTCTAACTCGTTTTGCCCCGCTGGGTCCTGCACCATTGTTCGTATCCTTATCATTATTTTCTAAAGGTCGTTTATTGGACTTCGAATAGGTCGACAGCAAGGTAATCAGAGCAGAAGTTGTGTTAACACCGCTATTCAAAGACGCCATTCTAACGCCAATATCGCTAATACCTCCACAAATCAATTCTATAAGTTGAGTTTCGTGAAAAGAGATTTTAGTGTTTCTTAACAATCTTAATTTTTCTCTCACATATTCACTATAAGATTCAGATATATCTGATGTATGTAGCACGGCTTTAGTGAGCTTTTCGGACAGATTTTTCTTTTCAGGATAAGCGTTAATAATATCTGTGCGAAAATTTTCCCAGGACCTACCCTCTAATGGTTCCCATGACTCAAACCAGGATATAGCAGAGCCCTTAAGGGCCTTACCTGCTTTTGCCGCAGTTTTGATGCTACTCCATTTAAGGTCCTTGGCAAGAGCTTCTACGCTGATACACCAGCTGGCTGCTCCACAATCGTTCTTGTCAGGATCGAATACTGGTAGGGCAATGTCATCGTCGTTTGAATGTGGCTTAGCAACAGCATCCCGGATTGCCGTAAGTAGACTTGTAATAGCCTCTGCGTCCATTCTGAAACATAAGTTTTTTTTTTTTTATTTGTGAACATAAGTCATCCCACTTCTGATGTTAAATACTGTAAGATAAGAATATAAGACAATTAATATTATAGCTCACAGCAAGGGTTAAGTATGTAGAAACCGATAAGGAATAAACCACGAATAAAGTAAGTTTTAAATAATAAGGCATGATTCTTTCTGTAGCATTCTTTTATTTACTGTTAAGCAATAACTTCCTTAATAAACATATTAAGCATGAAGCAAGTGTGAATAAAACTAAGCGTATTATCTATATAGCAATAACCCAACTATAATCATTATACTAACAAACATAATATAACCATAAATAAAGCATAATAATGACATTTACTTAACTGAACTAGTGACCGTCTATTGAACCGTAGGCCTGTAGACACGTCGATGTCTTAACTCCAACTGCCCATCTTGACAACCGACCTGCTTTTATAAAGCATCCGCACCACCCCACTCCTTAGCTCAACTCGACAAACAACACCTGATGTTTTTCAGCAAAGACCACCTGGTGTTTACCGGTAGGAGAACTCCTGGTGCCTACTGGCAAAACAACACGTGATGCTTACCTGGCGGAAAACCACGTGGTGTTTGTGTTGCGAGTACCATTTGAAGCTGGATGTCAAAACAAAACAACTAGGTGTACAATAACTTATAATAACATTACTTAATATTTTATCCTATAACACACGCGATAACGTGTCGGGCAGATACATAAATTTACCTGGTTTATAAATCACTTTTAAATCATACCCTTGTAAACGTAATAACATTCGCTGCAAGCGTACTGGGACCGAACTTAGTGGCTTTTTGAAAATACTTTCCAAAGGTTTATGATCACTTTCAATGACTACACTTTTTTGACCATAGATATACTGATGATATTTTTCACACGCAAACACGATCGCAAGTATTTCTTTCTCAATTTGCGCGTACCTGACCTGAGTGTCAGTAAGAGTGCGCGAGGCGTATTCGACGGACCGCCCGCCCTGCAGCAGCGCGGCAACAGCAAGCAGCAGACGGCAGACGCTAACTAGACTAACTAAATTAAAAAAAAAAAAAAAGCATGCGCATACATGGTGGAAGCGGTTAAAATTAATAGTAAAAGCGCATATTTGTGTGCCTTATTTAGTGGAATAGTGGAGTGAGCGGTGTTAAAAGTGTGTTGTTATTGAAATGGAGCACGCGAGGCCTCCGGCCGAGCTTAGCACCGAGGGGAGCCTCGTCAGCCGGGCTGACGCGTGGACGCGGTGGAAAACACAGTTTAATTTGTTTGTGAAAGCTTCAGGAGTAAGCAAGGAGGATCCAGGCGTCCAGGCCAGCTTATTAATTAACCTTATTGGACCCGAGGGGTTCGATGCGTTCCAAACATTCGTGTTTGATAATGAAACTGAGCGCGATGACGTCACGGTGCTTATGAAAAAATTTGATGGATATTTCGGGGTAAAGCCCAATATTACCTTAGCGAGGTATCTGGGGGCACGGCAGTGTCCCCGCCAAGTCGAGCAAAAAAGCGGCACGGCCGTACCATCCTTTTCTCGAAGCAGTTCAGGCCATTTTCGACCCCCCTATAACTTCGTTGTGAATAGATCTAGAAGCCTGCATTTTTAGTAACAAGATAGGCATTGTATAAACACGGTATATTTCAAATTTCATCAAATTTGAACCAGTAGTTGAAGAATTATAACTAGTCAAAGTTTCTTAATTTTGTCACTCACTCACTGACCGATCACCAAAACTCTAAGGCACTTCTAGCAGACATAGAAGCTTCAAATTTAGAATACATTTAGTGCTTAGTGTAGAAATCAAGAGAAAACTTAAATATTTTGCAATTTCGTTCCAGTTTCCTAGATACACCAACAGCATAACTAACTTTGTAACCCCATAAAAATGTATAGGATTACAAAGTTACATTTGCAGATAATCGTTTATGATGAAAAGAAAACCTTTTTACAAGACGGCTTATAGAGAGTGTATGTGTGCGTGTGTGTGCGTGCGTGCGCGTGTGTGTGTGCGAGTGTGATCGCGTGTGTGTGTACGTGTGCGTGAGTATTCGCGCGCGAGTGTGTGTATTTGACAGTGATGTACTTACGTGAGGCTACAAAGTTGCGTATTATATGATCTCTAGCAGTTTCCCGTTTCAAGATAGATAAGATAAGACCATTTACTTAGACATCTTTCATATGCAATATAGGTATATAGATTTATAGTACCTACATACTAAATTGGAGCCGTTTCCGAGATTCAGATTATGTATATACAGAGTGTTTTTTTTAAATGGGACAGTATGGGGAAATCCGAATCTAAAGGAGATAGAGGAAAAGTGTCCAAGGAGACATTAGGTGTTTTTTTATGTAAACAAATTTGGCTCATTAAAATTTTTGGTCAAGCGTGAGTTGTTCTTAAAAAATTATAAAGTTGGTCAATTTTTTTTTTGACGCGGGTCGACTCTGTTTCATGTAAGGATTATTTCATTGTATGGAAAGAAAAAAATCTGAACAGCAGAAGTTGGTCAAATTTAATGAAAACTAATCTTCATACAATTGCAGTATTCGCCTTTTAATATTGTTACAAGTGCCTAGGCGTGTAAAAAATTTAATGAAAACTAATCTTCATACAGTTGGTTTATTACTTGAGTAAATGTTCGATGTGGCCGCCGTCTTGTCTTATGCAGGTACGAGCACGCTTCAAGACACTTCTAGTTGCATTTAACAGAGACTTATGGTGAATTGTGTTTAAAGTGTTGTAAACAGCATCTTTTAATTCTTGTACGGAGTTGTATCGGGATTCATAAATTCGACCCTTAAGGTAACCCCATAAGAAAAAATCTAATGGCGTTAAGTCGGGCGATCGTGGGGGCCACTTTATCGGCCCATATGTACCCATCCAACGGTTTGGAAACTGCTCGTCCAAACACAGTTTACTTGCCCTACTGTTGTGGGCTGGTGCACCATCTTGTTGGTAGATTATCTTACCAAAGTTCCTTAAGCTAATAGTCTCATCTACTAAATCTGCAGCCATGTTCAAGATTTCCTGATATTTTTCACTATTTAGCGTTCCTTGGTAAATTTTGATAGCAAAAATTCTGTTATGTAATATCGCACACCAACAATTAAAAGAAAATCGGATTTGGTTGTGGGTTTCTGTAGTTCTTAGCGGATTTATTTTTGACCAGTAATGGTTATTTCTCCTGTTGTACATGCCATTGTTCGAAAAGTTGCATTCATCAGTCCAAATAATAAAATTAGGAAAACATCTATTTCTAATAGTCTGAGCCACATACCAATTACAGAAATGTAACCTGCGGTCTTTATCTCCAGGTAGTAACGCTTGTACAAGTCGACCTTCTATGTAACACTTGTATTTATGAGCCTTCAATATCTTCCTTACAGTTGATTTATGAATACCGATAGTTTCAGCTGCTTCCCGTAACGAAGCTTTTGGATATGCTTCAAAATATCCCAATACGGCAATAGTTATGAACTCACTATTGACTATCGTCGGCCTTTTACGCTTAGGTTTGAAACAGCCTTCCTGTCTTAGGTTCTTTATTAAACTATCAAATATCTTGCGATTCGGTACTACACGGTCAGGATAGCGTTCTTGATACCACTTAAGTGCATTATCTCTACTGCGATAATTAAGAAAATACGCCTCAATCAAATCAACTTTATGTGAATTAGTTAACGCCATGATGAATAAAATTACAAGCATGAACTGATTGGAAACAAAATCACAGCTGCAGAAATAACTTACGTTCCAAATTTGAATTCTTTGCTGCAGAAATAACTTACGTTCCAAATTTGAATTCTTTTTTTTATAATTTCAAGACTATCGCGTGCCATGATGTTTACGAAGATTAAAAAAAATTTTCTTCTCTTGAATCATCTGGAGCTCTTATCGATTATCGAAATTTAAAAATGGAATAATTTTAAATATTTTTTTACACGCCTAGGCACTTGTGACAATATTAAAAGGCGAATACTGCAATTGTATGAAGATTAGTTTTCATTAAATTTGACCAACTTCTACTGTTCAGATTTTTTTCTTTCCATACAATGAAATAATCCTTACATGAAACAGAGTCGACCCGCGTCAAAAAAAAAAATTACCAACTTTATAATTTTTTAAGAACAACTCACGCTTGACCAAAAATTTTAATGAGCCAAATTTGTTTACATAAAAAAACACCTAATGTCTCCTTGGACACTTTTCCTCTATTTCCTTTAGATTCGGATTTCCCCATACTGTCCCATTTAAAAAAAACACTCTGTATATATACAAGAATTGCTCGTTTAATATATAAATGCAAAAATAAAAAAAGCTCATAAAACAGAGAGTGGACTTTAAGAAGTAGAAGGTACTAGACCAGAAAAAAATAGAAC